>JASCZW010005750.1:129668-271485 GCA_034211315.2 Aedes japonicus | reverse complement strand
TCAACACCACTACACAATCCAATAGAATTTAGCAGTGATAATGAATTGAATGTATTAAACATTTGGTAAAACCCGCATTAATCCACCGATGGTGAGACTGAACCCTTCTTACATTTCACCAGAATTACAAACTCAAATGTGAGCAATATTGTACTGGATACATATTTTCATCAGAAATTCCAAGAAGATTCAGAAATATTCAATATGCCATACATCCAGTTGATAAAATGAATTTTTTGTCAATCCTGAACGTATTGCTCAGGATTGAAGAAAAATTAAAATATATCCATTAATAGTCTTTAATGACCTGTGTTTGTTAGTTATATAAGAGGGGAAATTACATAAATATTAGAAATTTCACATAATCAGTCCATAGCATGAATTATTAGACAATCCTAAGCGTCAATTTTGATTATCGATATGGATTCAAGATGCTTAATAAGTACATATTCGTTGAAAATAGTAAATGGAGACTTTGTGTAATTTTCGAATATAATTCGTTGCAGTTCAAAACCAGACCACTCGAGCCAATCGATGCTGCTCTAATTCTATACAGTCACATAGTGTGGCTAGTCCGCTGTATGTGCTATACAACGCAATAGATGCGACACAATAGAATGCAAGCGGCATCGATTGGTGTGATTGGTCTTGTTCGGTTTTGCACTGCAACGAGTATATTTTCATCTCACAATTATGTGCTCTTAGGTATTGTTTTGGTCATATCTCCATGAAGGATTATCCAATCATGATGAAATTCTGACCAGTTATTTGGAGATTTCACAGCTTTAATTTTGCACCAACAAAACTAAAATCGGTACACAAATAGCTCAGTATGTAATCGGAGACTAAACTGTTTGATTACTATTATAATAGGCCTTCAAGTACTGTTTCGTTCATATCTTCGTAACAAAATGTCCGAATGAGAAAAAAATCTATAGCGTTCTATGGGAATATTGTAACTTCCATTTGCCGTCAACAAAACTGAAATCGGTTCACAGATGGCTGAGAAACCGATGTGACATTATTTGTAACGCACACACACATACAATAACACACACAACACACACACATACATACACACAGACATGTGCTCAGTTCGTCGAGCTGAGTCGAATGGCAGATGACACCGGCCCTGTGGGCCTCGGATAAAAAGTCGAGTTTTCAAGCGATCTTAATACCCTTCTATTGATGTAAGAAGGGTAAAAAAAACAATAATCATCTAGACTAACATTTGAAAAGGGTTATTTTTTATTTTCTTTTAATAATCATTTATTTGTACAGGCTCAATCGAATTAACTTTACAGAGCCAAATTTTCATACTTTTATACATCATTTATCTTGAAACTAAAGTTACGAGGGAAGAGACGATTACTCGCGGCCGTCTCGAGGTTAATAGGTATTACAAATTACGGATGGGAAAGAGAGTGGGAATTTAAAGTATGGCTTACATAACATATTAAATTTAAATTCTAAATTATCGAAACACTGGAAAGGGTCATTTGTAACAGAATGTGTAATAGATATGAATTAAAACAAATTTTAATTTGATAAGACTTGATGTATATCCATTTGGAGACGATTCAAATATGGCGTTGTATGAATTTTATAAATACTGTTAATGTCAATGAAAACTCATATGTTTTTGCTTGGTAATGGTTTTTTTTATTTTGTTTTATGTGTACATCTTCACGTATTAGTAATAAACATAGCTTCATATATTTAATCTATAAATCTTTCACATACAAAGTGAATTCACTTCTTTGGATTATCCTTTGAGTCAGCAAACCTTTTAGCTGAAATTTGATTTTCTGAAAAAGGTACAAAGCAATGAATTTGTGTAACAGATATTGTCTTTACGTGGCTATAGAACTCTTCAAGTTCTTCTGACATTTTGGCATACTGTTTGTTTGTTTGTTTATTTGCAACACTTTACACATTCGTGTGCATTCATGTCGGAAAAGCTGAGCTTAGATGTACAGAGTGGTTGAATATACAGAGTGGTTTTTAGTTTCTCATTTCTTCTTCGGTTATTAAAAATTTCCTACTTTTTCTTCTCTTTCTTCTTGACTTCACTTCGTTTTTTCTTCTTTTTTCTCTTCTTGAGTTCACTTCGTTTCTTCTTTTTCGTCAATTTCATCGGTGGATATGTAGCGACTAATCGGTTATTTCCTCCGGGTGGAGGAGTGGTATGCCGTGGTTTGGCATACTGTTCAGTAGATATGAACCAGAAATTTAGAAATTTTGAAATACTTATATTTGACAGTCATATAGTTCTCGAGGAGTTTTGTTTGTGTTTCCATAATCTTGAGCAAATCTTGCTCTCTTTATCATTCGCCTGAGATGTATCGTCGATAAATTATGTCACGTACAAAGTAACTTTTTATAACCCCCATTGTCACGTTTTTTGTATGGACCTTTCAAATTTTTTTGTATGGATTGTTAAGCTTTCCCATACTCCTCCCTCCTTACTGCGTGAAATAGGCGTCAATTATAGAAGTAGAGTCGGCCGTCACTCTGCTCAACAAATCTATTTTGCTATTACAGATGTCGAGATCGAAGACATTTTGTCGAGTATTGACCTTTTGGGAAACTTGTGACTGATATGTCATATTTTGCCGAGTGAGAGTTTGTTTTGATACGCGTTTTTCATCGGTTAGTGGTAATTGATTGAACATGTCAAGAAATATACTAAACTATTATATTTTTGCTGGTGAATTAACAGCAAAACAATATACTTCAAGCAAAAATGTCTCATCTCTATTAAAAACACAACAAATTGAGGGTTATTCGAGAGTCAAAGCGACGTTTGTCATTTGCGAAGTGAAAAAGTCACCTTAGTGACAAGACTCTCCGTTTGATTTACCCAGAAGAGTCACGTCACTGCAGGTGACTTTTCTCACTTCACCAAGTGACAAACGTCACTTTGACCCTCGGAATAATCCTCATTACCATCAGTTTGAGTGGCTCATCGAACTGATTAATTAAAGTGAACATCAGAGGTTTTTGTGGCGTGGAGCTCAGCAAAACTGATGTTAGGTAGAAGTGGTAGGAATCCATCAATATCATGATTCATTAAAATCACCAATGCGCAACCAAAAGCAAATTTTATATTTTTGCTAGTATACAATTACTTTTGTGATCCTAACATTGGTTCGGCCGTACGGAGACTCAGAACTACAGTAAAATAGATGAGTTTCTTAATCTGATTTTTTTTCTACAGAACTTCTAGGCGCATTATTTTAGCACAGCTGCTCTTGGGATGTGGAAACTTACCCTTAAGTTAAATGGTTTAAAGAATTAGTCCTAGATATCCAGAAGTATAGAGAAAAACTACCCAGAATTGAGGGCACATCCTAGAAATTGAAAAGAAGACTTTCCATAGCAGAGCAGTGCAAGAAGAGGTTTCTTATAAAGAAAAAACTCCGAAGGTCGGACAGAAACTTCTCAGAAGTATAGAAAGCACTTCTAGAAGTTCAACATAAATATCTCAGAAAATTCAGGATCAAACATCCCCGAGCTTCAAGATCATACTTCACAGGAACATCTTCAGGAGAGAACTTATCAGAGCCTCCAGAAGAAGTTTGGGGACAGGACTTCTTAGAAGTTTGGAACTTTCTAGAGATTCGTCCTCTTCCCACAAATTCTAGATTCCATCCCAGAAGTTCATGAAAAAATTTCCTACCGATAATTTCTCAAAAACTCAGGAACAAACTTTCACAAAGCTCAAGATGATATGTTCTAGATGCTCAATAGAGAACTTCCCTGAGCTCCGGAAAAATTTCCCAAAAGTTTAGTTCTAAGTCCCGGCAGTGCTACAGAGCTTTCCCAAAGTATAGAAGAGGACATTTCAGAATTTCAGTAGGGACTTTCTCGAAGTTCAGGAAAAAGCCCTCCAAAAACAGAATGGAACTTAAGGAGCATTAAGGGTACTTTTAGTAGTTTGAGCAAGAATTTCTCAGAAATAGAGGAATTAACTTCCTAAAGTGCAGAAGAAAACTTTCCAAAAGTTCAGAGCTTGTTAGAAATTTCCAAATAAATTTGAAAGAACTTTCCTAGAAATGTTGGAAAGGACTTGAAAGTCAAAGAACTTCTGAGATAAAATTGTTGAAGCAACATCTGAATGTTGGATGTTTAAAGATATAATGCTGCCAATAGCTTCAGAAAGTCACGCATGAATTAGTTGGTGATAACTAGATAATAACTCTTCTTCTAAATCATTTTTAAAAATACAGACAATTGTCAACATATTAATTGCTGAATTGCTGAAAGTCCTGAAATATTTCATGGTGTAATAATACAGTGTCATTTAAAAAAAATTCAGCATGAGTTAACAGGCGAGTTTGGTTGCCGACTGGATCAGATTTAATCGGCTTCTGTAATGCGCAATTCTGCTCAACTCGACAGTGACAAGTGTCGAGTCGAATTGCTCAACTCGACTTTTATATTTGACCCCATAATTAATGGAACTTCCCATACTTGAAGATCAATGTTGTCCATCTTGATTCACGGTTCAAATCTCGTAACTAATCTTCATAGTTATTTTTGCTTACACAAGCCATCATCGGACTCCCATCTCATACTATCAGCGAACACACTGCTCTACCTCACGCACATATTGAATTTTCTTAAGCTACTGGTTGTGAGCAGCCTTTGTTGCAGCCAGCGAAATATAAAACAAAATCATGCAAAATTGCAATGCAAACTTGCCTTGGGTACATTTGTGGATCCCATCAACATTCATCCTCAGCTACACACTTTGAAATTATATCCTTTTTACCAAAATCTGAAGTGCTGAATTCGGTTGGTCGTTGACTTTAATTTTGAAGGCTGATTGGTTCAAACCCTATTTCAATACATCTTCAACTTTGTTGAAATAATCAAATATCGTAGTCATATTAAGAAATTTCTTTAGAATTCGCTAACAAACAACTGAACTGTTCAAATTTCTCGGTAAAAATACCGAATACGGTTAAAATTTCTTAGTACCCAAGAAACCACTGACAGTTCCGTTTTCACAACCATTTCTCGATCGATTTATTAAACGAAGTATAAAATTCACGCCAAAAGAAGCGATCTGTTAGCAAATTGAGGGCTCCAAGCCAAGTCCTAGATTATCACCAATAGCATGACATGGACCATTCCCATATGACGTTCCAATCCATATATGGACTTGAAATTGCACACGCTGACAGCTGCTGCTCCATCTGACATGAACATATTTTTTGAATCCTAGAGAGTTTAAGCTGTTTAGTGGAATACCTGTAACTAGAAATGAGAAGAAAAATTCCATTTTCCATTTAATTCCAACAACCTTTGCTTATCTTGACAGTATTTCGTCTACAGTGTGCAGACTTCTTCAGTGTCTCGTACGAATAACTCGACTGAAACTCGATTGAATTTTTGAGCAATATATTGAATTTCGTTGAATGAAATATAGCAATTTTGATAAAAACAAGTCATGGGTCAATACTTCAGATATTATGGTAAAGATTTTGTTTTCCAATTTATTGTCCTTCTTGCAATATACTTCAAAGGTTTGGTAATAAACATGATCAACCAACTGATTTAATTGTATTATCACTAAAGTTTAGAAAATTAATAATGTAAAAATAAGCCCTTTCCAAATAGCAGCCTTGATTTTTCAAACATTCAAAGTCCCCTTAAAAATCAAAATTGTCATTATAATTAAATTTTACTGGCTTCGGTGTGGTTTTAGGACCAAATGAAAAAACGATTCGGTGCGGTACACGGTAAAAATTGGACATGAAAAATTTGTTGTCAGAAAAACTTTTTTTTCCTTAAAATTGCCCATCTTTCAATGTATGGCGAACTTTTAGACAATTTTTTTGCCTATATTTAAAAAAAATCATCCAATTCTAAGGTAGTTTTTTTTGCAAATCCGAATTATGTATGAAAATATTTTTTTCAAATAATTTTCATTTAGTTTTTTCATAAAAAGTTAAGACAATTATCACAAAGTCATTCATTCATCACTTTTTTGTGAGTCTTTTCCTTTTTGAAAAATCTGTGGTCAGAATTTTTTTTTCTCTAACACGTACGTCTTCAACCCCTCTGAGACTGAAAATTTCAAATTTGAAATTGATGATAACTCCATCGTTCAGCCATCGGATTTTGTTGCGGTTTTTTGTAAATAGATCACAAATGTATCCTTGTTTAAAGATCTGCACTGGTTGTTCCGAAAATTTCCGTCGTTTCGGATTCCATGGTGGGAGTACAGGGGTAAGTACCTGTCCAGGGATGGTGGACAATACATTTTTAGTAGTGAAACATGGCATGTGGTATATCAAACGTCATGATTTTGCAAAACTAGTTCTTAGGAAGATATTTTGAAGATTTCTGACCATACTGGCCACTAAAAGAGGCCCTTAAGGATCCGAGTTCCTCCGAAAAAGTGGCCATATTCAAATCGTTGCCAAAACCTGTCACGCGACACATCAAACTTCAGGATTGTGCAAAACTTGTACTTTGGAGGACATTTGAGGGTGTTTGACCATACTGGCCACTTAGGGAGGCCCTGCGGAATCCGAGTTCCTCCGGGAAAGAGGCCATATTCAAATCATTTCTAAACACATCAAACTTCATGATTTTGCAAAACTTTATCTTTGGAGGATATTTCGGGGATTCCTGACTATATTGGCCGCTTAAGAAGCTCTTGCGAGATCCGAGTTCCTCCGGGAAAAAAGCCATATTTAAATCGTTACCGAAACCATGTTTGCGACATATCTAAATTTTTGATTTTGCAAAACTAGGTCTTTGGAGGATATTTTGAGGGTGTCTGACCACATTGGCCACTTAGGGAGGCCCTACGGGATCCGAGTTCATGCGGAAAAGAGGCCATATTCAAATTGTTGCGAAACCCAGGCTTGCAACACATCAAATTTCAGGATTTTGCAAAACTAGGTCATGAGAAGACGTTCTGAGAGTTTCTGACCATACTGGCCTCTTGAAGAGGCCCTGCAGGATCCAAGCTCCTCCGAGAAAGTGGTCATAACCAAATCTGCTCCAAAACCTGTCTTGCGACATATCAAACTTTATGATTTTGCAAAAATAGGTTACTAGAAACTCAGGGCGAGTTATTAGTACGAGACACTGAAGAAGTCTGCACATTGTAGACGAAAAACGCGTATCTGTCAAGATAAGCAAAGGTTGTTGGAATTAAATGGAAAATACTATTTTTTTTCTTCTAATTTCTAGTATCAGGTATTCCAATAAACAGCTCAAACCCTTTAGGATTCAAAAATAGGTTTTTAGAGGACATTCTGAGGATTCCTGACCATACTGGCAACTTAGGGAGGCCTTGCAAAATTCGAATTCCTCCGGGAAAGAGGCCATATTCAAATCCTTACCGAAACCTGGCTTGCGACGTATCAAACTTCATGATTTTGCAAAACTTAGTCTTCAGATGACATTCTTAGGGTGTCTGACCATACTGGCTACTTGGAGTGGCCCTACGGGATCCAAGTTCTTCCGGAAAAGTGTCCAAATTGAAATCGTTTCCAAAACCTGGCTTGTGACTTATCAAAATTAATATGGGTAAAGATCCTTTTCCAGTCAGGCTGAATCCGTATCCACGATGTTCATATTATCAGGTTTCGAGTCATTCAAAATTTTGCACAGAAATAATTCCCACTATCGAACAATACAAAAACAAAAACGAAAATCCCGTTTCAACCGCAAAATCACATTATGACATAGGCTCTCCTAACTATGGTTGTCTCGGATGGTGGTTCATGCCACAACTAAACAGCTATTTTTAACAAAAAGATATTGTCGAGCTGGAAAAGACACGCACATTTTAGTGCACCAGAGCGTAACGAAATTCAGAAAAAGAGTACGAAGAGGACGGACGGATTACAAAACTGAGGCGAGGTTTCCTTTTTTCATTCGATCCTATGTGCATAAGCAGTACGATAAAGTTCCCTGGAAAACGATTTGGTTAGATATATGGTAGGAAATTCAAAAAATGTCCTCCGAATACCTAGTTTTGCAAAATCCTGAAGTTTGATACGTCGCAAGCCAGGTTTTGGAAAATAT
Organism: Aedes japonicus; assembly: GCA_034211315.2. Lineage (NCBI taxonomy): Eukaryota > Metazoa > Arthropoda > Insecta > Diptera > Culicidae > Aedes > Aedes japonicus. The sequence goes on along the minus strand of JASCZW010005750.1, from coordinate 263,430 downwards.
TTTAAAATGGCCTCTTTGCCGGAAGAACTCGGATTCCGCAGGGCCTTCCTAAGTGGCCAGTATGGTTAGATACCTTCAGAATGTCTTCCGAAGGCAAAGTTTTGCAAAATCATGAAGTTTGATGTGTCACAAGCCAGGTTTTGGAGAAAATTTGGCCACTTTTCTGGAAGAACTCGGATCCCGCAGGGTCTCTTTTAATGGCCACTATGGCCAGAAATTCCCAAAATTTCTTTTGATGACCTAGTTATGCAAAATCATGAATTTTGATATGCCGCATGCCATGTTTCGCTACAAAAAATGGTTTGTCCACCATCCCTGGACAGGTACTTATCCCAGTACTCCCACCTAAACTACGGGAATTTTCGGAATAAGCAGTGCAGATCTATAAACTAGGATATATTTGTGATCTGTTGCAAAAACCGCATCAAAATCCGATGGCTAACGATGGAGTTTCGTCAATTTTAAATTTTAAATTTTCTGTCTCAGAGGGGTTGGGAACGTACTGGGCTTCAAATGGTGAGTTGACAACTTTTAAGGAGGGTGCGACCGACCTCTGGTCCTCACAAGTTCCTACCTCACGCCTCCACGAGTCATATGATCACAAAAGACTGCCAGCTGAAACATGGAGACGCTGGTTGGTGTAGCCTGGGCAATGTTATCATTTGGACAATAGCGAAGTGAAGGGGTGCGACCTGTAAATCATATCATAACTATCCATTCTCATATCCTTCCGGTCTTTCAGGTCTTCATTGTAAAAAAATTAACGTTTAAAATTCATTTTTTTTTCTCATGGCTGTCTAACATTGTTTCAGTTTTCTGGTTCATAATAGATGCCCAAGTTTGTCAACATTTGTCTACAACCGAATGAAGATCATGTATAATAGATACGAATGCTTGTAGTATTTTTCATTAACATAACTATATACACTATTATATAGATATTTCATGGGAATGGGAGGGACCATCAGGGCACTCGATTGAAGCATTCTGGATGGAGAGAGTGGGAATGCCAACTCCTTATTGCTAACAGTTTATGCACGGAGGGCGGGTTCTGCTCCCCGCCCATTGGGGCATCCTCATGTTAGATGGCTTGCTCTTTTGACCAATTGTTCAATCTTGTTGTTGGAAGGAGATTCTTTATATCCCTGTGGAAACGTATAAGTGATGTTGCCTATCGATCCACCCAACCCCTTTTTGGCCCTTCATACAATGGCATGATAAGAATAATCAGTGGTTATTAAAGCTTGATCAAGTCTAACAGCGAGGAGAGCCCATTGCTGTCGGACTTAGTTTCCGTGCTACAATGGGTGGTAGTACATATCATCATCCTCATCATCATCATCATCATCATCATCATCATCATCAGAGGGGTTGGAGACGTACGTGTTAAAAGTGCCCAAATGAACTTGCAATGTATGGCGAATTTTTAGACAATTCTATTGCTTTTATTTAAAAAAAAAAAAATTTCGTCCAATTCTCTGATAGCCATTTTTTGCAAATTGACTTTAAATTTTAAAATATTTTTCTAGCGTCGATTTTACAATTTCTACAACTTTTTTTCATAAAAGTAGGGACGATTTTTTTAAATTCTAAAAATTCTAAATTATATTGCTTTTATCAAAAAAAAAAAAAATTTCGAATTCTATGAAAGCCATTTTTTGCAAATTGACTTTAAATTTTAAAATATTTTTCTAGCGTCGATTTTACAATTTTTACAACTTTTTTTCATAAAAATTAGGATGATTTTCTTAAATTCTAAAAGTTTTAAATTATATTGAATTATTAAAAAAAAAATTCGTCCAATTCTATGATAGCCATTCCTTGCAAATTGACTTTAAATTTTAAAATATTTTTCTAGCGTTGATTTTACAATTTTTAAATTTTTTTTCGTAAAAGTAAGGACGATTTTCTTAAATTTTAAAAGTTCTTAATAACATTGCATTTTTTTTAAAAAAAAATTCGTCCAGTTCTATGATAGCAATTTTTTGCAAATTGACTTTAAATTTTAAAATATTTTTCCAGCGTCGATTTTACAATTTTAAAATTTTTTATCTCAAATTAGGGACGATTTTCTTAAATTTTAAAAGATCTAAATTATATTGCTTATATTAAAAAAAAATTTCGTCCAGTTCTATGATAGCCATTTTTTGCAAATTGACTTTAAATTTTAAAATATTTTTCTAGCGTCGATTTTACAATTTTTACAACTTTTTTTTTTTTTCATAAAAGGACGATTTTCTTAAATTTTAAAAGTTCTAAATTATATTGAATTATTAAAAAAAAATTTCGTCCAATACTATGATAGCCATTTCTTACAAATTGACTTGAAATTTTAACATATTTTTCCAGCGTCGATTTTACAATTTTTATTTTTTTTCATAAGAGTAGGGACGATTTTCTAAAATTCTAAAAGTTCTGAATTATATTGCTTTTATTAAAAAAAAATTTCGTCCAATTCTAAGAGAGCCATTTTTTTCAAATTGACTTTAAATTTTAAAATATTTTTCTAGCGTCGCTTTTACAATTTTTACATTTTTTTTTCATAAAAGTTAGGACGATTTTCATAAATTTTAAAAGTTCTAAATTATATTGCTTTTATTAAAAAAAAAATTCGTCCAATTCTTAGAGAGCCATTTTTTGCAAATTGACTTTACATTTAAAATAATTTTCTAGCGTCGATTTTAGAATTTTTACAACTTTTTTTCATAAAAGTGAAGACGGTTTTCTAAAAGTCACCCATGTATCACTTTTTTGTATGTCTTTTCTTCTTTGAGTTACAATGATTTAAAAAAAATCGATCAAAAACCTTAAGCCCTTTTCAAATGATAAATTTTGAAAAAAAAAACAGAGTATGCAAAGTTACTTGAACTACATAATCTATCCAACCACAAAGTTTCATTGGATTCTGAGAGGGTGCTGCCAACCACGAAGACAAGTTGGCGTGAAATTCGTCTAGGGCCTTCTCTGAAAAGTGAAACCGACAGCATCCAATGGAATGCATTGCTGCAAGCGCATGGACCACATGTCTTCGAACAGGACACATATTTTCCCATGTGGCAGCACAAACACGCTCTACACTCCGGAAATGGAATCACTTCAACAAATGGAGTTTTGATAGAGCTGGGTGATAAAAATATCAATTTTGGGCCATAAATATGCAGTCATTCTTCGAACGATGACTGCTTTTACCGCCAGCTCGATGGGCTGGGAAATCGATTCTCTCCAGGTTCAGGTTCAGCAGAAAGCCTATCACACGGGAACGCTCAAATGGGGAAGCTTTCAGCTGAATTGGATTCTAACGTTGCCAGCTAAGACCCTCCCTCGTAGAATATCAAATGCGAGCTGGAGTCAACACTTGAAAGTGAGCTGACACGGGTTCCGATATGATTAAGATTAGACCGAGAACCTTACTACAGCCCAATTAGCAATGAATTAAGTTAATCCGGAAACGAAAACAAAAATTGCATCACAAAAACATATTCGGACAAATATTTTTTCATGTAAATTCCCAACCATAGTCTCGACCAGATTGTGGATCCTTTCCTCCTTCCATCTACCAAAATCAGTCTGTTAAAAATACTTTACAGCCCCCTTCGACTCTCTACCCCACTTAACTCTCATTGAGTAGATGACAAAGGCTTTCGGCACGACAGCTAAAAACCTAACCAGCATCAGCTGTTGGAAAGCTTTCGTTTTCAATTTCATAAACAATTTACTGCTTTGAAAAGAAAACTCTTTTTTTTTCGGAGGCCGAACTCCTCTTTTGAGCTGGGCTGTTGTTGCCGTCTGCTGAAAACCCAAACAGAAGAGAGGAAAGTGCAATAAAATCGAAGAAAATGTACAGAAACGAGAAGAGCCACCCAATAAAGTGTGGGAACATATTTTTCCGATAAAAAAGTACTACTTCTCGGTCGGTGGTAGATGCCAGGCCAGGGGGCTTGGGATGGGAAATCTGTTGTTCTGTAAAAATTGTTTTGCTGCTGGCCATATCTCTTCCTCGTTCGATCCGCTGCTCTTAGTGGCGGGGGCTCAGAAGTGGGCAGGCTTTAGCACGACTGATGGGAACGTGAAGAGAATGCAACGTGATGGCCACCACTTGAACCGTATGTCACTCCCGATGAGGTTGAGAAAAAAAACACAGAGTTTGTTGAACATTATAAGACTTTCCGGTAGATTTGTTTGAACAGAGTTAAAGACAAGTAAATTTACCTATAATCTATGGTAAAAACACGTCTTATGAAAATTTTTTTTTCAATTCCATTAAAAGCTAAAAAACAATTTCCAACATTTGTCCAAGCTGAATTACTATATCTCGATCCCCATTCCTCGTCCCTGAAGCATAAGGAACCAATCGAAGCCTTCCATCTATTACGTGAAATTCGATGCAATTACATTAGCTAAGCCAAACTTTCCAGCCCAGTTTGCCTAACCGCAGACGTCAAACGGCAAGAACCCGGAAAGTTACCATGGCTGATTATATGGCGGGTAATTGTCGTATGAAACACTACCGATACTGCTGATGGAAATGAGAAAACTTTTGCCCTAAAAATGAATGCGAGTTTGGAATCGGAGCATTACTATCATCATCCTAGCTGTGCCATCGTAAAGCCAGTTTTTACTGTGGTATGTGACTGAGAACTAGAATAGATCCCGGCTGTAGAGGTCAGAGTGCCATCAGATCGGTGGCCACTTGGTTCGCTTGTTGGAGTGGCTGGCAGACACTTTTGACTATTTTAATGATGTCACGTTGCTTTAATGAAGTTTTCGTTTTTTTTGGCGACGGACGACAGGGTTATTATATAGAGGGAATAAAAAAGAGGATAGTTGCCATGTTGGTGCTATATGGGTGTGTCGTGATGAGAAGGATAAGAGAGTTTAAAAAACACCATTTGGCTGTAAAAGGGTGAGTATATTTGGACAATTGCATGGTAACCTGATTTTGTGGCACGCGGTGATGGGTTTAGTCCTGTCAAATTAGCGCCTTGAAAAATAGTCACTACTCACGCTGTTGCATGGTGCAGTATTAGCTGAGGATAATCAGCGGAAAAAAGGAAGCTAAAAAAATTATACGAATACCACAGCACGAAACTGAAAAATAGAAACATATTAAGGTTGAAGAAGTCGTAATTAATTTGGGCAATGATAATGATTGCCTGCTTCTTTTTCTTCTTCGTTCTGTCAAAAATTCTTTTTAGCCATTTTCGATAATAAATCATGACTCACATTTTCCTGTGCATGTTCACTGAGTAGAATTGTGTTTTTCTCACTTTTTAAAGAACATTTTAATAAACAAAACACTATGAATTCACTTTAATCTGGTAGTTTTCAAAAACTTGGTTCGCTAAAACAATACACCAACACAATCTCGCCATTTGCTTCTCAAACTAACACTATTACAAGGACCCATCACTTGATTTTTTCATAAATTATTCTGGTTGATTTTCACAGCTTTTAAAGCGATTCACAGCTTTCGTGCTGGATTTTTCTTCCTAGAAAAAATCCCTTTTTGTTCTTTCAAGCACTTTTAAATGAGAAAACTGCTTCCGAAATGTCCAAACGAGAAACAAGCCAGGCCACTGTATTGTCAATGTAGCAGAACAGCGCAACTCGTAAAATCACTTGTACCCCAAGTAAAAAATGACGATCCAATTGAACGCATTGCAACTTCGAGATTCTCAACAATATAAGCCACACTTTCGACAGCACACACACACTACGCTTCTAGCGAGCCAGAGAATCATCGATCATCGACAGTTGCCAGATTTATATCTTGATATTTTGAACTAATGGGTTTTGGCATGTTCAAAAACTGAGATACATCTGTACAAAACATGTTGTGTCAGATAATTTTCGATGCCTTATGATGTATTTATTGAGTTGGAAGCAAAATATTCGCTAATTTGCTATGTAACATAATCTACCATGAGCAACAATTTTGAAAGAGATAATATTCTTCCCTGAGTTGGCAACAATGCTCGTCAGCTGATATTTTCGTCCCGCCCAGTTTCCTCCTATCAATTTGTAAACAATCTTTGCACAGACCGAGCGTATCTTTGTCAATAATTGAAATTAATTAGGGTGATTAGTAATGCCGCAGAAAAGGAAAACACAACGGGCGGCGTTAATTCGTGAAGCAACGAAGAGGTTTGCGCAGGAACAGTTGAGCGGGAGTGATCAGGAATAATATTCATCGCTGGATCGATATTCGACACTCATCAACGGATCAAAGTGTTCTGTTTATCAAAGATCCAGTGAGTAGTGATTGTTATTCAAAACGTGAAGATGAGAATGTTAAATGGAATTGTGCACCATTATCAACTAGGGAATTGGCGTGAAAATTTGTATGCTGGTGATTTTTGGGCTGAATAAGGTTGTCAAGATGGTTTGAAACCCCTCCCATTCTGGAAAGGGGGCTCCCATACAAATAAACACATTTTTTTGCATAAAACCGAGAATTAATCAAGCAAATGGAACCAAATTTGAAGGTAAAAAAAAGTTTCAATGGTAATCTAAGACCCACCCCCATTCTGGAAGGGAGGGGGGGATCCCATACAAATGAAACACAAATTTCAGCATAACTCGAGAACTAATCAAGCAAATGGTACTAAATTTGGCATGTGAAGGCTTTTGAAGGCAATAAATCTTTCTAAGGCGATTCGAGACCCTCCTCTTTTCAAGGGGGGGGGTCTCCCATACAAATGAAACACAAATTTCTGCGTAACTCGAGAACTAATCAAGCAAACGGAACCAAAATGGCAGGTGGAGGTTTTCGAACGCAAGAAATGGTTTTGGTCTGAGACTCCTCCACCTTATAGAAGAGTACATCCCCAGCAGGGTTGTTACCTGAGTGCACTATGGAAGATTTTTGTCCGTGCAAGTAAGGGTACAACAAAATTTGAAAATGTTCGGAGCTTTTCCTTCTTCCTTGACTTGTCAAGCTTATTGCTTTCACGATATGCTTATTTTCTTCTCATAAGTTAATGTTCTAGATGCACTTTGACGGTTGTTAATTGAGAGCTATCGATACCAACACAATTCATGAATGTGTATACTGTGTGTTGGAGATGGAATGTGAAATGCTATCGTAGCCTCCACACAACACCCTATACGAACAACCACCGAGTCGATGAGAATCGAGAGAGAGCGCATGAGAGCAGCATCCATGCATCACCGATCGTTCAACGATCAATTCATCGTCAACACACTATATCTATTCCCACGTATCTTACAACCAGAAGTCAGTACAATAATACAAACCAGATCGATCGGACGTGCGTGCAATTTGTTCTCGATCTAATAAATTATCACGGTCTTGTGGTCATTGTTCCCTATCGGTTTGTGCCGGGTCGAATACTTACAAGTCCCCCGCTAAAAAGGGACTTTGTAGATTTACGGTGTCGTGTTGCGTTTTGCTTCTAAGTACTCTTTTACGAAGGGACTTAGCTGTTTTTAAGTGCATCAGTCGGACCTTAATGAAAAGGTCGACGAGCTTAATTGGCCTATCCTTGAAGAACTTGGGCAGTTACTTTGTGGAAGCAGTGGATCCGTACGATTAGTGTTTCAGTGCTCTTAAAGTGCACTTTCTGGTGGCTGCTTAACAGCAGTGAAGAAAGTCCTTCGGTGGCCGGCAAAGTTCGTGCTCGAACACTGTGTGATAAGCACAATAATACTCTATGCCCAAGGAAGTCGAGAAAATTTCCAACCTGAAAGATTTCCTCAACCAGACCGTGAATGGATTCCCTCGTTCAGCATTATGAAGTATACAGCTGGCATAACAAATATATGCCCCGCTTGCTTGTTGTGGTCCTGGAGCTTTACTCAGCAAGTTTGTTGCTGATTGCGAACAAATAAAATTAGTACAAGAAAAAATCATGCATCGACCGGACTGCTGCAGAAAGGCAGCCAGAAAGGAAAACGTGACGATTCATACAAACAAAAATTGATGGTCCATACAAAAAACGTGACAGAGGGGGGGGGGGGGGTTACAAAAAGTCAATTTTGCGTGACGTAATTAATGGACGTTCCCTTCCGAAGAATCTAGGAGACAAATTAAGACGATGCTTACAACGGCAGAGATGAAAGAGTTTGCCAAAGGGAGCAACTCTCAAGCTTCACCGTTGATGTGATTGATTCTACAGACAAGACGTTAAAAAAAAAAGTTATTTGATTCTACTTACCACCACAACATGGAACCACATCTGACAGAACAAATATATTGTCGGAACACTTCTACAGCACGTAAAAAATGTAACCGGATACGATTTTAATTTAACAAGTATTTGTATTGACCAATGTTATAATAGACTACTGTAATGCATGTTAAATTTTTTGATTGAAATATTCTTTCAGCATATTTGACATGAAAACCCATTTATCAAAAAGCGACAGGCAAGCAATTTCACCTCGTGAGTTATTAAAATAAATAGATAGTGCAGGAAATTTCAATACTTCTCACGAAAGCACATGTCTCAAATACGGATACCTGTGTAGTGGTAATCTTAAGACTAGATTTTGATTTTCATTTTCCCACACATCTGTTCAAATATATTTACCAATACAAGAACAATTCAATCATTGATTTCGAAAAATAATTACGAAGTCTTCAACCTTAAAGAAAATGGTGTTAAGAAATTCCAAATCAAACACCGCAGCTGCGACTATAAATGTAATGCAAACAAAAAGTCAAAGTACAAGACTTAATGGTTTGGCTTACTTGAAAGCAAGATTTTATTTGTCAGGGCATTTTCAATTATTCACAAGGTGTCTCGCAATAAATGTCACTAAAACAAAATGGGATTACAGCAAAACAAATCATCCAAATCAAAGCATTTATTATTCATTCGAAAGATACATGTTATGGAGATAAACCATATTAATTCAATTCGAATCTTTCACCCTTTTCCTTCTTTGCCTTGTGTCTTCTTGGTGTCTCCCTGTGAGCTGGAGCTGAGTCCTGTTCGAAAAAATATGGTGTATTTCCATACAGCGTTGAATCATAAGGAAGTAGATGGTTCTTCAAAACCTGCTCGATGTTATATTCAGTGTTGATTTTTACGTTAGGTTCTATGAAAAGAAGAGGAAATTTTCCTTTTCGTGAAACGGCGGCGCATACCATGATTTTCGATACATTCTGATAGCGTTATACAGCTAGTTTATCTCTTGGAATATTGGCAAGACTTTTGCACACGATCATTTTGTTGATTATGACAGTCCTGAAGTAGGAAGACTTGTTATCCGAAATAAAATCTCGCAGTCACCGTGCCTAACCAAAAGATTTCTGCTTCTGTGGACCCTGGCTTGCATTTGATGCTCCGTCAACTCGTAAACCCGTTGTTTCTTGTACAGCTGGCATTCCGGATCATGTCTGAGGAGCCTGTTCATTGAAACAGGGGATATTTGAAACTGTTTGCTCACTTTACGGCCAGATACGGCCGGATTTTCCGGATCCTTATTCGCATCCTCACACATTTGATCTTTTTCTTCGTTCTGGCAGTTCGTTTGGCACCTCCTGTGTGTTGAATATGGACATTTCCAGTTTCCGTAAACCGTTTCAAGGTACGAAAAACAAAACGCTTACTCACTCCCAACTGCTTAAGGCTATTGAATATTTGACACGGTTCAAGCTTTTGCAAATGTAATTTTAAAACTTGCTCCCGTATAGCTACCATGGTAGCTGATAAATATAAAGAAACGGAATCGCTTATTAATCTTCAGTGATGAGCTGTCAAAAGAAAACACTCAAAACGGGTATAATCAATTCTACTGTTGAAATTACCCAGCTGAAATAAGTCATGACTGAAAAAAGGTGACACCTATCGTTAGACACACCGTACTCTGCGGTTTTTTTTTCTCTCCAAAATATGCTGCCTTTCACCGGTCATAACTTTTTCTGGTGAAGTCGGATCGACACACTTTCTTCTGTAAAGTTTTTTTTAACGTCTAGGAATTTTGGTTGAAGCATTAACATATAAGCTGAGGCAGTTATTTTAAGTGGTTCTCAAAATATTTCAAAAAAAAATTCAATGCCAGTTTGTGAAGAAAAATGCAAACCGCATAAGGTCAAAATACGATTTTTAGTAACTAGAAACGGGAAGAAAAATTAGTATTTTCCATTTAATTCCTACTACCTTTGCTTATCTTGACAGATACGCGCATTTCGTCTACAATGAGCAGATTTCTTCAGTGTCTCGAACTAATAACTCGACTTAAAGACTGTAATCGATGAAATTTGGACACACGCAATTGTTCGTAACTTTTTAGCGTGTGGGTAAAAATGATTGAAATTTTAAATAAATGTTTTTCATTGTGTTGTGTCAATTGTGTAATGAGTTTCGTGAAAATCGATCGAATGATTTCAGTGATGGCTTCGAATGAAGAAATAGTGCGCCAACAAATTTTGGGCACTCACTTCGAAAACCCAAACGTTTCTCATCGATGGATCGGAAAATAGCTCGGAATCGCAAATTCAACCGTATCTCATGTGATCAAAACGTTCAAGGACCGTATGACAAATGGTAGTGGCAAAAAACGTGGCACATCAAATCCGGAGAAGGCCAGGATGGTATTGAACCAATTTAAGCGTTATCCCAACATTTTGATCAGGGATGTTGTGAAAAAAGCGAAAGTTTCAGTTTGTTTTGTGCAGAAAACAATGAAACGTTCTGGATTACATGTGTACAAGGTCCAGAAGGCACCGAGCCGGTGCGATAAACAGAACTCGGTGGCCAAAACTCGTGCAAGAAAACTGTACAGGGAGTGGCTCACACCGTTCTGCATTGTGATGGCCGATGAGACCTACATTAAAGCCGACACCAAACAAATGCCAGGACAGGAACACTACGTCGCCACCTCTAAGTTGGCCGTTCCGGAGAGTGTACGGAAGAAGAAACTGTCGAAATTCGCCAAAAAATTCCTGGTTTGGCAAGCGATCTGCGGATGTGGCAAAATGAGACAGCCCTTCATCACCTCTGGGACCGTCAACGGACAAATCTACAAGGACGAATGCCTCCAAAAACGACTTCTGCCCTTCTTGAGATCTCACGATGGCCCGACACTGTTTTGGCCGGATTTGGCATCTTGCCACTATGCCAGGTCCGTCTTAGACTGGTACAGAGATAATACTGTAGTTTTTGTACCAAAAGACGTCAGCCCTCCAAACATTCCGGAACTTCGCCCAATTGAAAAATTTTGGGCAATCATGAAGGCAAAGCTCGTTAAAACTCCAAAACTGATAGAAAATGAACTTGAACTAAAGAAAGTGTGGTTAAAAGTAAGTAAGCAAGTCGGTCCTATCATTGCCCAAAATTTGATGAAAGGGGTCAAGGCAAAGGTGCGGGCATTTGGGTTGGGAGAAGAGGTTCAATAAACCAATGATGTCAAAACTTAACTATTTAGTAGTACTTTATTTCCAGAAAGTTTGAAAAGAATCGGGCTCAAGGAAAATTTTTGGTGACCTATTTTGTGTTTCCAAATTTCATCGAATACAGTCTTTAACTTGACTTCAACCGTTATTAGTACGAGACACTGTAGAAATCTGCACATTGTAGACGAAATACGCGTGTCTGTCAAGATAAGCAAAGGTAGTTGGAATTAAAATTAAAAAAATTAAATACTAATTTTTCTTCCCATTTCTAGTCACAGGTGTTCCACTAAACAGCTCAAACCTTCTAGGATTTTTGGTGGTTTTGGGAACCAAGCTAACGGAAACTGACATGGAGCTCTGGACCCAAACATCTTTGTCGACTTAATCAATTAGTTATTAATCGAAAGTATAAGCACATTTCCTTCAATTTAAAAAGAAACTTATAAAATTAGTCAATAGAGGATGCTTTTTTTAAGGAACCTGATGCTATTTAAAATTCGTTACTCGATATCGTGATTGACAGTTTGAGAGCCAGGGCTGGAGATGGGCGTTTCGATAATGGATAATGATTTCAAATTGGATGCAGGATGATTTAAATAGGACGGAGGTCAATATACTGTACAGGGGCCATACTTCTATAGCACACATCAATTAATGCCATATTGCGTCGTACAGGCATTCTACGAATTAGTTAACAATCCGAACACATAATGGCCACTCTATTAATAATTGCTCCGGAAAAAAAACATCAATCTATAGGCACTTAAACATATTGAGTAATAACAGCAAAATACATCCAATCGAATCCAGGCAGTAGATTCCAAGAGAGCTGAATCTCGACCGAAAAAAAAGGAATCCGAACTGCAAATCATAGAACTAACAGCTTCCGGCCAATTGCCCCCTTCCCACCCCGCAGAAGCGCATTGAAATGGAATGCGGAACACAACACTTTCTCTTATATCATCCCTAAACCACAAAAAGAAGAGCATCCTGGATCTCACCACACATATCGGTTTTATCATTGCAGACTCGGCAAACAACCTGGGCAGAAGCAAAGAAAAAAAGAAACTTCTCATCCCTGCATCCCTGCCAGACGAGACGAAATGATACTTTTGGATCGTATCTCTCAACCACCCCCACCCCCACCGGACTAAAAAGCAAAACGGAATCGTTTTGCTTCGTCGGCGTCTGTGTGGGTGGAAACACGAAACCCCTTCACCAAACTGTAGGGAATCGATTTCATCTGTGCAAGAACGATTCGCATCGGCCCCGGCTTTGATCCTTAGCTGATACGGATTATTTTGCTTGCACTTCGATCCGGAGCACAAGTAGAATACTTGAGTCTTGCATCTTGCACTACACTTTTTTTTTCTTCAGTGCCATAAGAACTACAACCTAGCACTGGACAATCGAATTATTCACCTTGCTATTGTGGCTGCCCGGATCAATTCGGTCTTGGAGTGAGTCATTTGAGATTCTTATGTGGTCGAAACCGATAAGGATCAAAGGAAAGCCAAACCACATTATCCATAAATAAGGCCAAAGCCAGCGTCCCCTTCCGAGTGGACCCTAAACGATTGTTCCTTGTCGCTTGGTTAATGTATGTTGTTTGTGGGGGTCATATTTCAAAAATCATGTCCCCTATCTTCTGCCAAGGCGAGCCAATGAGACCAAAGGCAAGTCGAAACAGGTCAGATCTTTGAATAAGTCATAAGTTCTGATACAAAGGTTGGGCGATAAGCAACGCAATCAAAGTCCGGCCCGATGAGTGGGAGGGGACGTAACGATAAATATACACTAGTTTCTGTTGCCCGATTATCTGTGCGACTTTGCTATGTTAAGGTGAATGGATTCTGTTTCTTGTATCGCAGAAAATGTGGGGATAGTTGGTTGATGTAGGAGGGATACAGAAGTTAAGATAGATATACGGTTCATGGAACGTGTTGGCTCGGTTTAAGGATCAAAGGTTGGACTCTATCGAACGGATATTTCTAGCGTTTAGAAGCATAAGTTCCTATCTGGATGAATACTTTTTGGTAGTGAGAGAACACTTTCAGCATATTTTTCCAACTCCTTATGGAAGCATGCTCAGAAAATATTTGAAAAAATCGATCATAAGACCATATGATTAAGATCGCTTGTCTTATTTGATTGAAGGGGGTTGATTTTCAAACTAATCAGAAATAGAGACTGATATCTTTTATCTGATGATCAAAGAGACCAGGATTGATATTGATACATATCAAAGACTAAATTTGCAAATAAGAAGCAGTTGATGCTAATTCAATGGAAAATAATTATTTGATTAGACTCATCATAGAGAAACCTAGTTATTTACCACTAGGATAGATTATTTTTTGAATTTATGTATTAGATCATGAACAGGAAATCCAGTTCAATAAAAACAGTGTTTAACATAAGTTTCTGCCATTTGATCATGCCGAATTTGATGAGAAAAATGCAAACATCTCAGAAACATAAAACTTGAACGTATTTTATTTCATTTAATTCCGTTTTTAAGACTTACAGTATGTAAAATAAGTATATCCACCCCTGCTTCAAATTTACAATTTTCCTGTTATCGATTCAAATATTAGTCGATAAAATGAGTGTTGTTATGCGTTTGGTCCATTATATAGTACCTATCATTATACCATTAAATATACTTGAATTAATCTTGCTCTTGAAAATCTATGCCAAGATCAACAGAAAAGGGAAGTAAAACATGCAAAAAAAGTTTATCCACCCAAACATGCTTAGTACCATTTTGCCGTGTATTGAGCGGTTCCTGACACTTTTTCGAATGTAAACATTGCATACAGTTATCCTTTCGTAGTGTAGAAGCTTTTGTGATTAAAATTTGAGTTCTCGTATTTCGAAATGCCTAAAAACGTACAAATTTCGCTGAGTATCCGAAAACTTATCATAGAGCATCACAAGTACGGTAAAAGCTACCGTCAAATTGCTAATATCGTTCAGATACGTAAAGATAAGGTTGCCAACATTGCCAAAATGCCAAAAACAGAAGTACAAAAGGAGTGGTTCTTTCACACTAGAAAAGCGATCAGGGCGACCGGCGAAGACCAGCTCCCGGATTGACAGGCCTATCGTCAGAAAGGCGGAACAAGATCGAGGTTTGTCAGCTCCAAAAATTGCAAAGCAAATTGAGAGTGAATTTTCTATCCATGTGACACCTCAAACAATCCAAAATCGATTGCATCTACAAGGTCTGAAGGGTAGAGTGGCAATTAAGAAACCATGGTTATCAGCGAAAAACATTAAAAAACGATTGAAGTGGGCTCGAGATCATATTACATGGACAGTCGATGATTGGAGAAAGGTCATTTGGTCAGACGAGACTAAAATAATGCTATTTGGGTGTGATGGTATCACATGAAAATGGCGCAGAACCGGTGAAAGTCTCAAATCCCAGTGATTAAAGCATACAGTCAAACATGGTGGACGTGAGTTATTGCAACATCATTAATTTTCAACTAACTTAACTAGCTTTTATCATTTTCTGTGCAGGTAAAGTCATGGTTTGAGGCTCGATGGCTTCGCCTGGCATTGGAGAACTCGAATTCATTGACGGAATAATGACAGAGGAGGTTTATCTGGACATACTGAAACGGAAACATTCAGCAAGTGCACAAAAATTGAAGCTGGGCCGGAGATACACGTTCCAGCAAGGTGGGGATCAATGACGCATCGAATGGTTTAAGAAAAAGATCAAGATCAGTGTCTTGACTGGATTAAGTCAGGAGACTGTGCTGCAATCAAATATGATTAGAACATCTCGGGTCAATTTTGAAAATTAAGGTTCAGGAACACAAACCATCAAGCATTCAGCAATAACGACAAGTTGTTGTAACTGAATGGGACAAACTCGCACCAGAAACGACTGCTAAGCTTGTCCAGTCAATGCCACGACGATGTCAAGCTGTCCTTGAATCCAAGGGAGGTCACACGAAATATTGAATGATTTTCAGGATTATGGTGGATATACTTTTTTTGCATCATTTTTTATCGTTTTCTTATATATTTGGTCTCAGACACGAACAGTTCGTGCTTTTACATCAAATTATCGTTATTTGACTTTCTTTTTATCCCTTGAGAAATAAACTTAATATTAAAGATCGTTTTTCAATGTTTTGGTGGATTATTTGAAGCAAATGTGCCAAGTGAGAAGGAGTGGATAAACTTTTTTTACATACTGTATGAGAAGAATTCTTAGGCTTACACTAAACAAGATTGAAGGACGTATTATTTCGTAAAAGTTTCAAGTTCGTTCATTTTCTTCATTAAGCTTGGCAAGAAAAATAAGAAGACATTAAAAAATCATAACTGGTTCAAACTCTGTGTTTTGTAGATCCTATTTTGCCACAAATTTCCGCTTCCAGACGACGCGGCATACTTTCCTCGTGGATTTGTAAGTAAAGATCATCGAGCGACCCGCGTGTTACCTGAAGAGATTAAAAAAACAGGTTTTTATTGGTTATGATGCTTTTGTCCATTTTTAAATCCAGTAACGACCAAAAATTTTCAGCTGGATCCAAATCCGATGACTGGGCCTTTCCAGCAATTTGATGCGCGATCAACGGGAGAATGATTGGGTTTTCCGAGCTGCATGTTTTGGGTTGTTATCTTGTTGAAAGATGAATTCATCTTCGAGCCCAACCTTCAGCAAGGAGTCCTTCAGATTTTCATTGTGTTTGTCTTTGTCTGTCTGGAAAAAATATTCCATCAATGTATTTCAATTCACCAACTCCTGACCATTCGAAGCTCCCCCCACCGTGGTTTACAGTTTTCTTAGCATTCTTCTCCAAAAGTTTCTCGTCTGGTGAACGAATCCACCACCTCAACAGGCAAAAGTAACGTGTTGGATCGCGAGGTGGTGGATTCGTCCGTGCCTTGACCTACCCCGCAGTGGGATGTTAGGCAAAGGTAACGTTCTTGGTTCGAGTACTACTTCACCCATGTCCTTTCGCTCAATTCTCAATACTTCTATTCTATTTCCAACCTACCGTACACTGACTGAACTTGCAACACTTTCTTCTCATATCTTTCATTCAAGCAAACATTACTTTCCACTCTTGGTGCCTCATGGTGATGAGCGAACATCTCTTTCTACATCACGCACGGAGAATACAAAACATAACAATTAGAGCATTTAATGAAGAATTCTTGGCGCAACATCCAGGGACACTCATTCTTTGATAGCATACCTTGTTATTTGTTGATTTGAAGCTTCTTTTGCGATACAAGCATTTTGTCTGCGTGTTGTCAAGCGATGTCTTCCACGACCAACTTTGTCAGCCTACGTGGTTTATGAAAAGCCCCTTATAATGATGCACTTTGAGTGACACCCGAAGTAATTCAACCATTCATGCTAACACGCTTGCAGACGTTTGACGTTTGTAGTGTTTACTTCAGATGTACAAGGAAAAGTCATGGGTTGAATCATATGGTGTTGTCTGTGCTGCCAGAAAAACATAAATTTAACAGTACGTACATTTCTCTTCCAAGAGTTCAGCGAGCAGATGTTTCAAAGCATAACAATAAGTAAATTAAGTGTTCTAAGCATGAAATCACAAAGTCATAAAAATTATAGGTAATTGACTTGATAAAACCGTTTTTTCAATACGAAAAGCCGCGCATAAAATTCATGATGCTCTAAAAATGAAAATTGTTGGATATATTATCAACAAGAACAGGAAACTTAATTCTGAAATACGAGTTTCTGTTCCAAAATTCACTCACTTCAATTGAATTGCGGTTGCAAACAGCAGTTATGCAGAAATTTGTGTTTCATTTGTAAAGGGGGGATCCAGAGGGAAGAGGGATCTCAAACAATCATTTGAACCTCCTCCGTCGCAAAAATCCCTGCAAACAAATTTTCACGCTGATCGTTTGGTTAGTTTTCGAGTCTATAAGGGTCAGACAGACAGACAGACAGAGAGAAATTTGTTTTTGTATATATAGAAGACATTTTTAATGCGAATATTTGACGAAGTTTTCATGCGTTGTTATAGACGATGAAACTTGGAGGATTTCCAGCAGCTTTCATGGCCAGAAATCCTGCATCCGAGCATTTCAGGATAAAACAGGCCATTTCCAGAAAATCAAGTGAATATTGTACCAAACACCGCAAATCCACCAAATTGTTCAGAGTGACGTACAATTGAGAGATATTGCGTAAAAACAAGTAAAGTGAGAATAAAGAAAGTAAAGAAAGTAATCAAAGATATTAAAAACTTCCAACAAATTTAGACAAAGAAGGCCACCTCAGTCAGAAGAGCCTGTACAAACTAAAATGCATGAAATTTTGTACAAAGTACGAAAATTTTCAGTTAATTCCAAATATTTTGTTTTGATTTCGTGAATTGTTAAATCATATCGAATATATTTAATATAAACAAATACAATTTTACTTAAGTTTTGAGATTATTGTGAATACAGACCATAGTTATGTTTGGCAAAAATTCTAATGCTCTTCAAACCGTTAAAACTTAACCATTCAATTGAAGCCCACTTTTAATTTGAGAGCAGTTCATGATTAGATTGGATGTTTTACTTGCAATAAGACGTTCAATGTTTCTTTTATCGTTTTGGTTTGTTATTCGGGTCATAATCTAAGGATTTCTAAGATCTTTGTGTAAGTTCAAGACTGTACAATATCAACGTGAAATCCATGTCTTACTGAAGGCCAAACGTTGTCCTTAGTGATCCAAAACAAGACAATGTATGGGAGGTGGTATCTAGGACCGAAAAATCACATTCATTGCCAGTGCACAAACAAACGGTAAAGTCGCTTCCAAATTTTCATAAAAATTTCATTAAAGTTTAGAAAAAAATTGTTGTATGATGAATCGTTGTTGAGTTATGATTTTTTGAAATTATTGATGTTTGAAAAAATCGGAATTCTTCCGTTGGAGTTTTACATTTATATTGTTTTTTGTTTATTGATTCAAATTTTGGACAAAGTTTCGTAACAACCTGAGACCCTTTGGCCCAATCTGTACGATAATAAAAAAATCCCTCAGTGCAATAACGATAAGCAATTAATTGCAATTGGCTGTCGTCCAGCCATTTTGCACAGCATCTCTTCGGGGTCACGCACACCACCAGCCCATTATCCGGTCCATTTCATTATCTGTAACGGTGCATCACATAGCACTCGTTGCGAATTCCTCCTGGTTTTTGTAGTACTGACTACCCATTTACTTTCCATCTCTTCCGGAGACATTCAAAACCTTTGATGCCCCGATTTTAGGAACAAGAGCACCTGCTTCAACTAGGCTGTTCTCAGTTAACGACCTTATCGAAGATATCTTCAAGTACCTCGAAATTTCTGATCCTCTTTAAAGCATTGTTTTGGCAACGCTTCTCACAGTGACGACATTTTTAGGAAATTGACAATATAATGGCTCCTCTTTGTAGCAAACATTTCTTTCGATGGATAATTTTTCAAATGAGCTGGGAGATTTTATCACTGTTCTGCAGAATAATTGTCGAAGTCTTGTTCCTAAATTGGAATCTTTCAAATGTTTAGATCACAATTTTAGATGTGGAGCATTCGCTTTTTTTGAAACATGAATTTTGCTCGAAATCGATCTTCCTTAACATGATTTCAATATTATTCATCTCGATCGTGAGGATCACGATTCGTGCAAGAGGAGTATTATTGGGTTCAAAAAGCATCTTTGCGTTGAATTAATGTTTCATCGGCGTTTCTCAAAAGTGATACCAAGTCAGAACAGTTTATAAGCCTCATTCGTCTTCATTCCATGGCTTGTTGACTTCTACTAGGCTAGATCTATTTTTAATTTGGTGGTCGGTTCGAATACTTCAGCAAACTTCGTTCACGTTTATTTCTCCATGAACTTTGGAGTTCAAAAATACCAGACTATTTGTATTTACAGCAAACTGAAAATTTCATGGAACAATCGTACTGAGTAAGGTATTCTTCCGCGTCATCGTTTCTTTAAATTTGAGAGTTCCTTTATCATTCAAAGTGCAGTTCACTGGAATTTTAGACAGATAATATTTGAAAGTTCTTTCGAAGCATTAAAGAGAAGATGCATAGAGCATTTCAGTTGAATGTAGAGGTTCAGTAGTTGAATTAATTTCGAACAACAGAAACATATATAAATAAGCAGTGCTTATTCGATCAGAGACAGCCGTTGTAGCAAAAAAAAAAAATACAAATAAGGTTTAAGTTAACTTACAGAAATCAATGTGTCAGATTTAAAGCTTCTTAAAGTAACAAACCAGAGTTTTCTTGGAACTATACAGAGTGTCTCACAATAGGTGTCACTTTTTTCAGTCTTGGATTATTTCGGCTGGGTAATTTCAACAGTGGAATGGATTAAACCCGTTTTGAGTGTTTTCTTTTGACAGCTCATCACTGAAGATTAATAAGCGATTCCGTTTGTTTATATTTATCAGCTACCATGGTAACTATACGGGAGCAAGTTTCAATATTACATTTGCAACAGCTTAAACCGTATCAGATATTCAATAGCCTTAAGCAGTTGGGAATGAGTAAGCGTTTTGTTTTTTGTATCTTGAAACGGTTCAAGAAAACTGGAAATGTCCATATTCAATTCAAAGGTGGTGCCAGACGAGCTGCCAGAACGAAGAAAAAAATCAAATGTGTGAGGGAACGAATAAGACGCAATCCAGCCGTATCTGGCCGTAAATTGGGCAAACAATTTCAAATATCCCCTGCTTCAATGAACAGGCTCCTCAGACATGATCCGGAATGCCAGCTGTACAAGAAACAACGGGTTTACAAGTTGACGGGGCGTCAAAAGCAAGCCAGGGTCCAAAGAAGCAGAAATCTTTTGGTTCGACACGGTGACTGCGAGATTTTATTTTCGGATAAAAGGTCTTCCTACTTCAGGACTATCATATTCAACAAAATGATCGTGTGTATTGCAAAAGTCTTGCCAATATTCCAAGAGATAAATTAGCTGTAGAACGCTATCAGAATGTATCGAAAATCATGGTATGCGGCGCCATTTCACGAAAAGGAAAACTTCCTCTTCTTTTCATAGAACCTAACGTAAAAATCAACACTGGATATAACATCGAGCAGGTTTTAAAGAACCATCTACTTCCTAATGATTCAACGCTGTATAGGAATACACTATATTTTTTCCAACAGGACTCCACTTCATCTCACAAGGCAAAGAAGACACAAACGTGGCACGCGGAAAATTTGCCTTATTTCATCGCAAGCAAAGAATGGCCTAAATCTTCACCGGATCTCAACCCACTTGACTGTTCTGTTTGAGGTTGTATACTTGAACATATTGGCCCTACGAAAGGGCTTATTTTAGATCGATTCAAGAAACATTTGGTTGATATTTGGGACCACATTTCTAAGGAAATCGTGCAAGCCAGCTGAGATGGGTTTGCAAAGCGTTTGGGCAAAGTTATCCAAAAAAAAGGGCGAGAGATTCGAATGGAATTTATATAATTTATTTCTTCAACATGTTTCTTTCAAATGAAAAATAAATCCTATTACTTTGTTGATTTGTTTGGCTGTAATCCCATTTTGTTTTCATGACACCTATTGTGAGACACCCTGTACAGTAAAACCCAAGACATGCGCGGATTCCCCTATAACTGGTCTCAAATGGTATATGGGCATTGACCTTTGTTGTTTTATCAGATAATATCTCGTGATTCTTCGTATATAGGAAGTTATTTTTTGCAGCACAGTTGTTCAGTTCATCAAGGCCTGGTATCTAGGGTGATCAAGGATTGTTAACCAAAAGTTTAGAATTATCTCACTATGCGACGCCAGTGTGCATGTAAACTTCCTTATGTATATAGAGATAATTGATATATAGCAAGATAGCATTTACAAAAAAGGCAGTTATGTGAGCGGTTAGGATCTGGTGCAGTACAGATGTATAATAGTGAGCACACAAAAAGAAACAATATGCGAGCTGATTCCTAATAAAGTGGGTGTTTTGAAGAGTGAAAAAGTAGCGAACATGGCGGACACAGAGCTACGGAGGAATTCCTTGCGGATCCGCTTTGATTGTAGACCTTGTTTAGAAGTTTTATCTTTGCGGTAGCAAGGATTATTGATTGTTAGAGCGCCGTTATTGATTGTTAGAGAAATTGAGTAACTGAAACGTGTACGGTGAGAATGGTCGGTTACTCCTAGTCCCATTCAATTGATTCATTGTGCAATTTCAGTGATTCTGATCCATCACGGATTAGTCATCATGAACTCGAAAATTTTGATGCAGGAAATCTCTTTAACGGATAGGACGACCCAGTTCCTGAAAATATACGCCTACAGTGGGCATACGTCAGCTGCGAACTTCCATGCATTTCCTTCTATCGAGTCGACCGTCATGCACTTTTGGCAGATGCTACTACACAGCTCCACATTTTCACAAACGTTTCGGAAGCTGCTTGCCGTCCACTTCTATTTTGTGCTCCTCTATTAACGCTTCATTTCTTCTGGTTCACTTTTTCCGCCTCTCTTAATTTACATCTCTTCTTCCGCTTCTCTTCTTGCACTTCTCTTCTTCCGCTGCTTTTCTTCTGCTTCTTTTATTCTTCCTAACTGATAGCGTTTTATTTCTCCAATTCATTATTTCCAACTTTTCAAATTTTGCTTTTACTTTTTCGTCTTCTTGTTTCACTTCTGCGTTCGCAAGTAAAGAAAATGAAAAAGGTGTAGAAATTGAGAATTGGTGCAGCGAAACTCAACCGATTCGAATGTCTCAACAAACATCAATGTTGAATAACTGTTCCAATCAAATTTGGAAAAGTTTTTGAGCTTTTTCTTTTAGAAAGCAGAATCATTTCTCCAAACTTGTTCGAACAAGCAGTTATTCGACCCCGATGTTTGTTGGGGTACCCAGGTGCAAAATGCCGTAATTAAAAAAAAATATTCTGTTTCTTTTCCTAGTCCGTCCTTCTGCTTTTTTCCCCGTGTCACCTCGATCCTTAACTCCTCTTCGATATCTCTTTTTTGTTTGTTTTTGTTTTCACTTTGCTTACTTCCCTTCGTTTCACTTTTTCCTCCATTTTATTTCTACAGTCAATTCTTAATTCTCTCAATCCCTTCTTTTGCTTTATCTTTGAAGTTTGAATTTTTTAAACTTATTCTAAATTAGCTTAACAAAACTTTTTCACATTAGATTGTACGTCTTAATTGAACCTAACTTTTTTTGACATTTCTGAAGGGCTGCTAAAAAAGTTACGAATAAAATATTTCGGGTCGCATTGATCCAGATTTCGAATTTACATTGCGGAAGGTTGATATTTCAAAATTTCAAAATCTTTGCAGTCTTGTGCTTGTTGAAGTTTGGAAATCATTCGGTGCAACTGCTGCTGATATGGTTATTGGTATATTTCAAGGCTAGAAGTAGTTCAAGGTTAGAAGTAGTAGACAGCTCATGAAAAATCATGACGTTTGAGCCGTCGAAAGGCATGTTCCGGCGAAAATCTGCAATTCTTTTCTTCTTAACGGTTCTCTAAGGACATCCGGGTTTTCCCAGTAGGCCAATATAGTCAAGGGTACATTTCAAGGCTAGAAGTAGACATTTCATCAAAACTCATGCAACTTGAGCTGTCGAAGGCATGCCTCACATTAGTCCCCTCCTAAAGGTTTTTTTTTTTTGGCATCTCGATTGTCCTAGAATGGCCAACAAAGCAAGAAGTAGACTACTTATGAAAAATCATGAAATTTAAGCCGCTGAGAGACATGTTTAAACGGCTCCCACGGGGTATTTGAATTGTCCCGGAATGGCCAATATCGTTCATGTTAAGGCGAAAAGTAAACTACTCATGAAGTTTGAGCCGTCGAAAAGTATGACCGATGAAAATTTGCAAAACATCTTTTCCGGAATAGATTGCTTGTGGCCAAGGGCATTACTCACCAGAAACTGACAATTGAGACAACAATAATCACTTTGACGTCATTGCTGTGAAAAATTTATTAATTTGGTCATATTACCTTCCCACAATGTGAGTTTGAAATCCGGGTCGAAATGACCTAGAACACCTTATTCGTCACAAAATTTTATCAGCCAAGGAAAGTTAAAACCCTCATATTGGGTTAATTCGGGTTGACAGTTTTCTAGACTCTGGCCTCGTGTTGAGGATTTCATTGATAACAATGGAGGAAACTGTAGAATCGTCATCGCCGGCGACCTGAATGCAAGACATGACGCCTGGGGAAAGGCACGACGAAACAAGAACGGCTCAGCCCTACAGGAGAACCTGGAAGAGGGCCATTACACCAGCCTGGGCCTGGATACTCCCACCCAGTTGAGCGAATACGGGGCCAACTCAACAATCCACATCTTCCACTCCAACATGGGGAAGAACTCAGCTCAGACCACTATCCAGTGATGGCTGAAGTTGGGTCCTGCGTCAACAGGCATTCGGTAACCAGGGGCAACTACCATCACACCAACTGGGTCCAGTTCCGTCATCAGGTCAACAACATCAACGACATCTATCGGCAACTGCAGTCGATCGAGCAGGCAATCTCCCAGGCCCAGTAGCACCACATTCCAGAAACAACACAGGTTTGCAACTCCTTAACTATTGATAGTCTCACTAAAAATTTGATCCGTCTACGGTACACCACTCGCAGAGAGTATCAACGTACTGGTCTGCCTGCCTTGAAATCGGCAATTATTTTGCCAACAAAATCCGTGCCCTCCCAGATTGCGCAAAATCGTTCTGGAAAATAACTAAAATTGTAAAAACCAAGCCTAGGCACATTCCACTAGACAACAATGACTCTAAGGATCGTTCAGTTTATCCCGGTTGAGAAGGCTGCGGAGATAGGTCGACATTTTGTCAGCCCTCACAATCTTGGTCAGAACATCATCAGTCCTCACGAAGCTGCCATTAACGAGTATGCAAATAGCATTCATCTATGTCTCAATGATTTTTCAGTGAACATGGAGACCCCAAGTTTTGACAAAATCCTGCATTTGGAACTAAAACACTTGAGTTTCCAATTCTACAATCCTCCCTCTTCCAAGAGCTATTGACCAGCCTTCCCTCGGGATTATTCAAACTTTTTGAGAAATCAATCTATCATCGCCTCCTTGCGTCTGCCGAAGAACTCAATATCTTGCTTGATGTATAGTTTGGTTTTCGACGCGGTCGATCAACAGTAACTGTTGTTGTTGAAAATATCAGCAAATCGTTTAATAGACAAGTTATTAACCAAAGAGATAGTCAACGAAGAGAATCTCTCAATGTTACTTAGGACCTAATGCATTGTTCAGCTTGGGTTCATCAACTGATCGGAGTCACTAATATCCTCAGGCGAAACAAGTCTGTTTCAAAAAAATCTACCGTGGCACTGGCATGATGGCCTAGTGTTCAACCTGTATCGTTACAACCTTCTAGTTCTTTCTGGTGAAGATGGTAAAGAACTATCTTACAAACAGAACATTCTGTGTTTCGTTGCATGGTGCAGTTTCCGATGCGTAAGAGATCTCTACCGGCATTCCACAGGGAAGCATATTAGGTTCACTTCTTTTTAACCTGTTCACTTTCAACATAAACCCACTCCCTGAAAACCAACCCATCCACAACGGTAGGGTAAACAGCCGCTGGAAACTACAGCGAAGCCTGAATGTTCTGTTGAAGTATCTTACAGATTGGAAGATCTGCATCAATACAACAAAGACCCAGGTCATTCTCTTCCCTCACTCTTAATTGCCCAGACTTGTTCCGGCTGAGGATGTTAAAATTTGTCTAAACGGTACAACTGTGGAGTGGACAAATTCAGTCATCTATCTTGGCGTAACACTAGATAGCAAGATGAACTTCAGGGAACAAGTTGATAAGACCGTAACAAAATGTAACGTTCTGTTGAAGCTAATGTGCCCCTTGCTAAACAGAATGTCTACATTATCCTTGTTGAAAAAACTTGCTATCTAAAAACAAATCATACTTCCGGTTATTGAGTACGGCATACCGATCTGGGAGAGTTGCGATCAAACACACCACCTGAAACTACAGCGGGTTCAAAACAAGTTTCTCAGGATAATCCTGAACACACCTCTGCGGACGAGAACAACTGAGATCTACCGTCTGGCTGAGATTAAGACACTAGAAGACCGTTTTAGTGAGACTATCAATAGGTACAGGACACGTTACCTATAACATCACCAAGTCATCCGGGACCTGGCACCCCTCAGCTAGGTTTTTCAAATTGTAGTCATTGTGCTTAGGTAGGTTATTAAATTTTATTAATTTAATCAAACCAATGTGCATCAGGGATGATATGTAAAATAGAATATTAAATTAACGAATCACACCACAAAACAAACTTAAAAAACAAACAAAGATGTAGCGCCCTTTAGCCTAAACAATTAGAAATGAAAAAAGAACTGCTCAATCTGGTTTCATCAGCGTGGAGCATGAACATCCGGAGCTCAGTAGCAGCAAGATAATCAATCGGCCCTTTTCAGGGCCACCGTTAAATGAAGGTTTTCCATTGTGACTGCTTTGTCCGGTGGCAGCAGCAGCAACGAAGAGCTTGAGTTCCGTTCCGGCAACTACAGTATCGGCATCAGGCACAGTACCTCCCATCGGCGGCTTAGTCGTGTTACCGGATAATCGCGTAAATTTATTTGTAAGGAGCTGATAAAGACAACTGATTTCGGAAATGTTCATATAATTGCTTAAAGTAGTTGAAAATGGATTTTGATAGCAGCACCATAATTTTTTGCATTTTTTCCTGCCACACCCTGTACATTAAAGAAAAATCTAACTAACCACCTAAGATATGCATTGAAGTCAAATTCTAGTCAATTGTTGAGGACTGCTTAGATAAGTTGATCTCTCGACACTGAAAAAAATCTGTATGTTGCAGACAAAATAGGCCTATCTGTCAAAGAATACGCCATTTCTCGTGAAATTTAAAGAAATTTTTACTCGTTTACAAGAAAAAATATTTTCGTTTTTTATTTAATTTTTTTTTAAATTGATCCAGAGATGTGTTGGTATAAATTTTACAAGTTTTCGAATAACAATCGTACCACTAATATGCTCGTTCACAAAAATAACTTATCCTAATTGAGATTGTATCGATTTTCTTATAAAAAATTTTTTTAGCATGCAAATTAACGAAGTTAAGAAACTGAAAACTTCCTTATCTGTAGTTTATTTACACAACAATCAAACATTTGTTTAGTTTAAATTTTAACTCATAAACTGAGTCAACAAACTTGGTAAATCCACTTCAATTAATTCTTCAGACCGAAAATCCATCAAATAATCACCCAGTGATTAATAATCTCAATTCTAATCGTTCCAAGAGCTCAATCCGGCCGATTTCTTTGATCTGATTCCGCCAAGCTCAACCCGGCCGCCGGAGATCTGGGAAATCGTTAATGCGAACAGTTCTTCCAGTATTCCATCGAAGTTGGCGAAAAGTTCCGCTCGTTTTTCCTTCCGCCCGTAGAAGTTTCTGCTGCAGACAGGAAACAGGAAGCCGGAAATTAGCAACCGTAATCGTTAAAGCTTATGACGATAATCTTATGATGCCTAAAACGGGGTTTAATGTTCGCCACCGTGTCTTTCCCCGCTTCATCAGCGAAGGTTAAATCTTATTTCGGCTTGGAAGCAACTTTGACCTGGTTAATTTTCAGCGAAGTCGTTTTCGGTAGGTTATGATTGGTAACAGGGTGATATACAAAGTCGATTAAGACAAAAATCCAAAAAGATGAGGGGAAATTGTACGGCTGGCGGAATACCAGGAGGCAGCGAGCCTTTCTTTGACTGGCTTCGACGTTAATTACAATTAGTCCACGGAATACGAACAGCGTGCAAATCATAACCGTTATCATGAAAATTTATTCGAAAGGGAAGCGGGCAAATCTGGTGCCTCGAATGGTTGGGACGACACCCCGGAAGGCAAAACGGCTTTGACGGGGGTTGGGAATTCCAAGACCGAGCTTCTTGTCTTAAGTTAATGATGAATTTTATTGCGCATTTTATGAGGAAATATGCTGTGTTTTGGGAAAGTTTTATGGTACGTCCAAAATTGCGAGCCGATTTGAGCCAAACATTCGTTCCTGGGGGAGATTTGAGACAAGATAATGCTAATGCTAAATAGGGTTTTAATGATGTTTGAGGATACAAGTTCAATGTTTAACTGGATCGCAATCTTTACACGAAACAGATGAGGCGTGGAAGCTTACGGCTATTTGTTCGGATATAACATTTATCTCAGATATGCATGCACGATAATAGGTATTGTTCGAGTCAGAAGTTATTGATTCATTGGTTCACCCATTTTCTGTGAAGCGATATTTCTTAGTGCGGTCCGTTCATTCTTTTGACTGATCGGAAATACCGATTGGATAATCATTCGAAATCTTCCCATCAATAATGAAAATTCCTAAACAAATCACAATACATTCACCACCAAAAGCTGACCTTTACCCCCCACAGAGCTGCCTCTTGTTGCATCGAAAATTCGAAAATCAGAAGTGCGATAGTCATCCTCATCAATCAAACTTTGAAAACTTCGCTTAGCAGTTTGATGAAAAATTACCACGCATAAATCAATCGACAGAGCATTTCCCGGATAAATCCAAACCCATCGCTGGCTGTTGTGAAGAGAAGCCATAATTTTAAACGGTTGCAACCTTCCGATTGAAAATCGGTTCGATTTCCATCCACATCAACGGTAGGCTTCGCAACTTTTATATTCCTCATCCGTCTTCAAAATGTGCCCGAATTGAAACTTTGATTAGGCTCTTCAGGCTCCGTAGGGCAAAATGAATCATTTGGGATGATTGCTCCATTTCGATCCGGAAAACTTTTCCCCATTCTCCGGTGCTTACCTTTGCGTTCTCTATGAGAGGAGAAGCGAACGTGGTTAACGACGATTTGCATTCTGACAGCTTTTCAGACCAACAGAAGTGGGTGAAAAATAACCGCAATTTCGTGTCCTCAATTTATCCTTCGATTACCGATTTTGGTCTCGTTCGGATGTTGCCGTCAATCAGCGAGGGAGCTTTTGTCCGTTGTGAATGTCCGAAGGCGTGTCTGTGTCCTGATTCCCACAACCGTTCAGCGAAAGCTGATTTTGGATGCTATGGTAAAACGATTCCGTATCCGATGTCATACATTACCTCCTTGCGATTACAGTAGCATACATATAACTGAACAACAAAGCAACAAGCAACGACAAACTTCTCACTCTAGCTCTGCTGTAGCTATAGCATCAAGGATAACATTAAAAATGTCACGATTTTCGGTTCAAGATAGATTAAGATTTGTGCCTTTGAACTCGTGAGCTGGTCATTGTGGGACTCTGGAACGTTACTCTTTAAATTAGGATATTATACATAATCACTATAATCACTCTTACGATCAAATCAACTGTAGTCATTTCTGATGTATCTCGATAACCGATGAAAACATTTAGACATAATTTGTCAGTTGGTTTGATTAGAGAAAAACGCAACGACATCCGGCAAAAAACCTGCACTAAAGGGTGTTCCGATAAAATGTGGTCAAACAGTAATGTGTGTGAGTCGATCAATTCAGCTTAGCTTCCTTTTTGCCGAATGCGAATTGCCCCCTTTTGTTCAACAAGTGCCATAAGATCTTGTACAGTCTCCTTGCCCACTTTTTTCACCGCAGAACGTCACTTTGCCTAGAACTGTTTCTCGCGCACAACAGCTTTTTGAGTCTTCTAAAGGTTCCGCTTGACGATGGCCCAATATTGTTCGATTGGGCGGAGCTCTGGCGTGTTGGGAGGGGTTCTTGTCCTTGCCACTTGAACGTTGTTGGCAGCATACCACTCCTTGGTCTTTTTCCCGTAATGGCAAGATGCCAAACCCGGCCACAATAGAACGGAAAGGCAGTAGACGTTTTTGTAGGCACTCACTCAGATAAATTTCGTGGTTGACGGTTCCGGTCGCAGTGTAAACGTTGCTCTTCAAGCCATAGGTTCAGATGGCCTGCCACATCAGATATCTCTTCGCGAACTTTGACAGTGTAATGTGCTTGAAAATATCTGTCAGCTTTCCGCGTCCGGTTGCCTTAGAAAATTCTTGTCTAGGAAGCTGTTTAAAGTCTGCCTTGACGTAAGTTTCATCATCCTGTACCCCGCACTCAAATTTCGTCGTGTACAACTTTTGCGATGTGTTTTGTTTATCGCCGATGTGTTTTGTTTATCGTCGCGGGTTGGAGTCACCACTTTCTTGTAAGTCGACAGTCCAGCTCGTTTTTGGCTCTATTCACGGGTGAAGGCGCCACTCCCAGCTTCTTTGTGACATCTCGGATGGAGAAGTTGGGGTTCCGCTTGAAACAGCGAGCAACTCTTTTTGTCATCGCTGTGGCCTCCGGCTTTCGATTTCCCCCCGATATCCCTGACTCCTGGCTGTCGACAAACGTTCACCGAATAGGCACACATCTTCAAAATGATGACTGTGCAATTTTTTTTAATGCACGGTAAAAGGAAATGCTTCAAGTTTAAGTTAACCAAATTTTGATCGAAAACCCTTTAGAACAGAAGCGACATTGATTGCATTAAACAAATGATTATCCATCAAAGCCTTGCAAAAAGGTTATCGTTGCACTATGAATGGTGCAACACGCATTAAAATCGAACTGAAATGTCCGACAAAAACACGCTGAAACACGTCAAAAGCGCCTCTAATGCATAATGATGACAATATGAGTGTCGTTCTTCTCCTTTAACGCCTTATAAGACGACCACGCACAATCGTTGAATACAATCTCAAATTGGGTAAGTCTACCCAGGTAACCAATAAACAGTTCCAAAGCGTCTTTACGGCAGCCTATCAAGTAATTAAATCACTAAAAATGCAACATAAATGCCTCTTTTGGCTGCTTTACTGCAATGCTCTAGTAATGCTGCATACTACCAAAATCTCGTGTAAATTTCTGTCCCTGAGACCGACACATGCAAGCATCCTTTAGCGCATAAGAATGTGTTGAAAGAGATGAGAAAATAAATTCAACCGAACATATCTTTTGTTGAATTGCGTATGTTTCAGTTTCGGGAGACATAATTTTACACGAAATCTTTCTTTACGTTCCTCGACTATTACAATCCCCGACTTAACGTTCTTGGACCATTTACAAACATGGATTAGGTCTCGTGTAAAATTCATAATTTCTTAGTGTGTACATCAAAGCTATTTATTACAAGCTATAGGCATTTTAATAGCTTTTGAAATCCAACTTTACAACCGATAGCATTCACGATGCTGATAGAATGCTAATATAATGCTTGTAGCATCTGAAATGCAGATTAATAGTTGATTTACTGCATGTGCTAATACCTATAGGTTACCTGCCTAAGTAACAATTTTGGTTTTATAAGGGTTCTGAAGAGCATGAATCAGACTTCAAGAATGCTATAAAACCACAATAAAACCACAATGCTCCTTGGATGGGGATGACTCTGTCGTCTGTGTTGGGAAACAACAATTCAGATGCACGTGATGGGCTGGTTATTGTTTTGAGGGTCACATATATTAATTTTTCAATTGCAAAAATGTTAAAAATCAATAGTTTTTAATATTTAAATCAACGTGTAGTGAATATCGATCGATCTATTAGAGTAAACACCTTGGAAATCGATTTTGAAATGATTGAGTTATTAACGTTCAAAGTTTAACCATATTTCGTGTCTCTCCCAATTTTCGCAACGTGTACTAAGTGTTGTGCATGTTCATGACGGTTCTAAGACTATGACCATCATCTTCTCATGATCATTAGAACGAATGGTGATCAAATACTGTGTCACTCACCAACAGGTTGATCTGATTTGTAACAAAAGCCTCCATGAATGCTGGAGAATGTGGTATGAAGAGAGTAGAAAAATCAATCACTCACTAATTATCTCTGAGAACGATATGTAAGACAAATTTGTTTTCAGCATAATAGGAGGTAACCTCTGGCAATTATTGTCTAATTTTAATTCTTTCGGCACTGCTAGATTCAAAAACTCACTCGCTTCATGCATATTATCGGCAATGTCCGTTTGGATTTATCTGATTCCTGGAAATCCGGGTTGTCGGGGCTGTGATCCGGTACGGAGACACTATCTGGGAATTTCAATTGCATTTCCCGGTTTGGAATAATTCCTACAAGTTATTTCTTTTAAACTGTGGATCATACGCTGACTTGTCCTGGAATGTCCATTCTGTAACAGGTTTCTGTGGCGTCTCGAATGGCCATGACCATATTTAGAAGGAATTCTTGGCAATATGTGTATCAAAATTCGAGAAAATTTCTCCAAGAGGATATTTTTTAACGTTTTTTGGCCATCTGATGAATTGCGGAAACCAAATGAATCCAAATGGTCATGCTGCCAAAATATTTAAAATCGGTCGATATTTGCCAGAGTTCCAATCATTTGAATTTGGTGGATACCCAGGTACCCTGTCGAAAAGCTAAAGGGTAAAAAAATCGAAGTTCCCCCTTCGCCCCCACTCACTACTTTACAAAATGTTTGTATTTAAAAAATTTGCCTTACGTTTTTTAAGAACATTTCAGTGAATTTCAGCTTTCTGTTAAAAAAAAAAAAAAGGAATTTTCGTAGTGTAAACCCTGAAAAGGTACCCGGGTAACCCTTATGTTGAACACTTAAGGGTAAAAGGAAAAAAAAACAACTGAACCTACAATCGTAATGCTCATGCTGCGGACATATCGCCACTGACGGGGTAATGTCTGCTGAATTTGTCGGTAGAAACACCGCTACTACCGATGACCATCATGATCGTCTGTTTACTAGAGAAGTAAAATGACGGTCAATTTCCATGCCGGTTTATTTATTCTTGGTGATACGATCGTATCCCATAACACTTATACAAGATATAGAAAATGAGTGAGGAACGCGGGAGAGAAATATCTCTCGGTTTCATTTTGATGAGAAGTTTGAGAGAGTGAGAGGCTTTTCTGTTGATTTGATTGTCAATTCCAAGAATCTCATTTGTCAATCCCAACACTGTTAGTATCGTGATGGAGCTCAGCACCACGTATACCTCAGTTCTGAAAGCACAGACGTAGTCCTGCGTCAAATGGTCGGCTTTGCGTAATAGGGTATGGGGCGGATTTTAAGCAGTTTATTCATCTCCTGAGACATTTTATGGAGCTGTATGTAATCTATAATAAGAACTGCCAATATTTAGACATTCATCCCTCTGCTTACTTCTGGTCTATCGGCACATACCTTCAGCAACGAGCATTAGACTCAGAAAATTTCATAGACATGGAAGAAAGTTCCCAATTGCAGGAACTTTTTAAAAGCATGTGGATTGCTTTCAGATTAAAAAAATGTTTTCTTCAGCTCCGTAATCTGTACATAAACTAACAATATTGTAGGAGTGCGATTCCGTGCATGTGTACGAAAACAAAATGAAAAAGGCCCGTTCACGATTTGATGCAAACGTCAATTCCCTCCACCCGCTCTCTAAAACAATCAACCAAAACATGTCGATTGCTACGATCACAAACTCGTCTCCAAGCAGGTTATGAGACAGACGTACACGACCAAACTTTCAGCTTGTCATTGATGAAGTTAGCAGAAGCAGATAATTTCTCATCTCTATGCGAAGCGCTAGGAGCGGACAGTAATTTTATTGCTAGAACGGATAGACATGAAGAGAAAGTGTATTGATAGATCCGTAAGGGAACGGCAGGCTTTGAAATTGAATAGATGTAAGTTTGAAAACGAGCGGAGGGCATTTGAACGGTAGTATACGAACAGGCACATAACCTTTTGTCATACTACCCCATGCAGGATAGGCAAGGGAGGAAATCCCCTTGACTGACAAAAGGTTATGCAACCGATCGGGCTCTTATACTACCTATTGCTTGTTTCTAGTTCTAGCGATTTGTCCCTCTCCTAATACTGCCTAACACGGGTGAGAAATTATCTCCCGCTGTTGGGTTTATTTTTAGCATGCACCGCCTATTTCACACATTGACTCTTCTCGTCATCTATAACTTATAGATCTCGGAGAGAACGACGGTGAGTGGTGCAAATACTGATCCCCACCAGTATGAATTAATGGATTCCCCCATTATGGGCTTTCTACACTTTTGATTGTTATTTTTGTATTCTCCCCAGCGCGGAAGTAACGATCTTTATCAATACACTTTCACTTCATGTCTTTGTGTTCTAGCAATAAAATTACTGTCCGCTCCTAGCGCTTCGCATGGAGATGAGAAATTATCTGCTTCTGAAAAAAACTTCATCAAAGATCGTTACTTCCGCGCTGGGGAGAATACAAAAATAACAATCAAAAGTTTTGTCATTGATCTTTAGATCCAGAATGTGTATTTCTTATTTCATTTACTCTTACGAAAATGTTAGCCAAAGTGACTGTGACGACAAACGGGATGCTTCGTTTAAAAACAAACAAATGCAAGAGACAGCAGACTTCACGTTACAATACCGGTGCGTTCTATCCATGGTAAACAAAGAAGAGAGGAAACATGGGCTTTCCTAAAAGCAACAGTGATGCCGCTCAACAGCGAAGCATTGTTTATCGTTGGATACTATTGGTACAGCTCCGAAACATTTTTTTTTATTGCATATGATAGTGCCAGATGATGGACAATATAATCGTAAGCAAAGATCAACCTCTAATGACTGGAAGAAACATGAAATAAATAGTGATTTCAGATTATCTATATACATATTATGTAGTAAATTTAACTCAATGTTCAACATCACACCCTGGCAACAAGCCTTGCTGTGAGAGAGAGCTGATTAAGACATGCTCTCCGGTACACTCAATTAAATGCAAAATACACAAACGCAAAATTTGAGCGAACTGCTTCAGCTGGTAAGAAACTGCACCGCATCAACACTGCATGTGGAGCAAGTAACTTGCAGGGTTGTTACGAGAAATATGAAAATAAATCCGTGCCAAATCCGCGTCAGTTCAAAATCAAATCCGCGCCAAATCCCTTTAAAATTTAATTCACACGCGAATTTTCTAAGACTTATCAATCATCAAATATATAGAGTGGGACCGGCTTCATCAGTAGGAAAACCTATTTCAAACACGGGGTTCACAATAACATGCATCGCTCATTGTTGTCAAAAAAAACCAGCGATTCTAATAGGGTCCTGGGGGAGCTAAAGCCGTTCCCAAGGTTATCTCTGTTATTCAGCCTATCAGAGGCATTGTTCAAAACAGTGATTTAATTGAAAACTTAGGTTTGAAATAAAACCTGTTAAGAGCGAAACATATGTTACTCTGAGCATGATTGGCTGTTTTTGGCACGTATTTGACCTCTTGTACCTTATACCATTCCAGGATGGATTTCGTATAGTGACAAGATAAACGTGGCTTCTTCGGTAGCAACCGCTTTTGCAGACATAGTGCCGGTACAGACGAAACTTTTAGATTTCCGAACAAATCAAATACTTATTCGGGAATTTGGACACCTTCTTTGTCTGAAAATGCTCTGCAACGGCGATCCTCTGCATTGCGGTATAAAAAACCAGACCTGGAAGCTGTTTAAAGTCTTTGAGTACGTATGTTTCGTCGGCCATTATGATACAAGAAAATGTTTGCCAAAAGTTGGAGTAAAGATACTTAGCACGACTCTTCGCAGTAAAATTTTGCTTGTCATCCCGTGTGGGCATCTTTTCACTTTGTACACCCTCAGTCCTTGCCTCTGCTTCACATTTTGTAGGTATGATTTTAACTTCCCACCTGGACAATGAAGTGGACGGCCAACCGAAGTCAAGGAGGGGATGTGTCTATCATTTGATTGGTACATTCCACTTCAACAATTGTAATGAATTTGACGCGCCTTTCTCAAACAAACCATCTAGTGGAAAGCTTAACTGAATTGCGTATTTTGTCATTCATTTTATTGGATCATACTGCAGGAAGGAGACTCTCCTATTCCCGCAGGTTTCGCGTAAGTGTCTATGCTTACAGGCCTGCTCAACCCTTTTTACAGCAGTATGTTGAATCTAGAACGAATCTTTTTGAACGGTAACAAAGGGCAAGACCCACGCTACGATGGTGGCTTCCTACATACATACATATGACTTTTCTCAATAATGGCTACCACCTTTTTTCGGGCGCATACATTTCGATTTGATTCACTTCCAACCTTCCGATACACAGTCAAGCGCTGGTCAAATGCAAACACAAAACACGGTACTTTTCAGTAGTTCTAGTTTCTTGGAAAGATCGAGTACTGATAAATTCGAATTTTCCCAAGTAGCACACTACGATCATAATCAGTTGTAGTAACCTGATTATAACTTAGCAAGTAATATTTATGTAATCTCAACTGAATGGCAACAAGTGTGCTCCTAGGGTTGCTGCCGTTCGTTTTAAATTCGTTTGCGCTGCATTCGTTAGCGAGAGCTGCAACTGTCATATAAGTGAAACGTTCCAGCGATCCGTGAAATAATGCAAAATCTACACTGAAAGAAAAGTGTCAGAAATTTAACGTAGACAGGCTTTAGTATAAGCCGTAGAACGTTTTCAAGTTTATTTGATATGCAGATCTCTTAACGGACTCCAAAGCGTTGCAGTATTTGTTTGCTCCTTGTTAAAATGTTAGCGCATCTAAAGATGAGACTAAGTATTCAAGCTTTCGATTATAATGTACCCTATATTGCAGGAGAGAGAATTGTAACGGACGCACTCTCACATCTAGCAACGCTAAAGATTGTCCTCGACAAAAAAATAACACCTTCTAAAGTGTATAATTCTATTATTGCATTATTGCATTATTGCATTATTGCAAAAATTGATTTAATTTTGGGTAAAACTAGTTGAGAGTGTCAACATTTGCTTAATTTTTTCACAATCTGTCGAGTTGTTATTGTGAATGCTGTCAAGCAAGAAGCGCTCTGACAAAAAATTGTGTGCGCAGTCGTGGAAAAGTCCAACAGGTCGATTGCAAAACAGTTGGAAATCAAAAATTTGACCGTGCCTCGTGCGGTAATATCGTTCACGAAAACTCAGAAAAACCAGCGGCTAGCTAGCAATGGAAGAAAATCGAAGATGACCGACCCCGTGAACGCAAGGAAGGTGAGGGATTACTTCAAGCGCAATATGATCCATTCGATTCGGGACGTGGCCAAGAAGGTTAACTTTCCGTCTGGTTCGTCAGACAGACAATGAAGTGGACTGGACTTCATGTTTTCAAGGTAAGAAAGGCGCCTAACTGAACCGATAAACAGAATAAAGTTGCCATATACCGTGCAAGGAAGTTGGACCACAAGTGGTTGGTGCAGCCGAAATGCATTGTAATGGACGACTAGGCGTACATGACAGCAGATCCCCGGCCTGGAATTTTTCGTCGGCATGTCCCCCCTGGATGTTGCAAAGGAGTTTCGGAAGAAGATGGTCGACAAATTTCCCAAGACAAATTTGGTGTGGCCGTTAATCTGTGGGTGCGGCAAATTCAGCAAGCCGTACATAACGAACGCCGTACATAAAGAAAAAAACCACCAGAAGCGCCTGTTGCCGCTCCCACGGCCCTACAAAGGTAACACTCTGTTTGGGCCGGACTTGGCATCGTGCTATTAGGCAAAACCGGTGATGGAGTGGTACGAAGCCAACGATGTTGTTTTGTGCCAAAGGAGGCAAACCCGTCAAACTCGTCAGAACTTTGCAATATAGAAAAATTCTGGGTAATTATGATGGGCCCCGGAGAACAGTATTGCACATGATTAGATGGGTAGCTTTTAGTCCAAGGTGCGGGCATTTAGCCTAAGAAAAGAGGTCGAAAAAACAAATGTTGTCCAGTTTTTGCTTGTCAAAAAGATGGAGAGATAAAATAAGTAATCAAACTGCTGGAAATAAGCCGTACGAAAGAGTTAACGCTATTGTAGCGTATGGTTTGAATGAATTTAGTGTAGTTAATGGGGTCTTGCTGCACGTAAACAGGATATTTTGACCAAATTGTGAATCTCTGCTCTGTTTAGTACACAAAGGGCACCCTGGTAGTTTGAAGTGAGACGTAGAATGTCAAACTGTCCTTGGCAAGATGCAGCTGTGGGCTTTTTTTGGACCCCTGACAGAAGCTATGTGGAGATCAGATAAATGTTATCTACGAGTACTACGGCCATAATTCACGAACTGAGTGCTATTTTGTTATTCGTTTGGATTATCACGGCAGACGGAATGACGGCAGACAACGGTCCACGGTTTAGTAGATACTGCAAAGAATTCACCTTGTTTTGTGACAAAAACAGTATTTAATTAATGTATTCAGTCCATTACTGGCCCCAACTCAATAAAAAGGTAGAAAGACAAAACAGATCGATACTCAAAGGCCTGAGAATCGCTCAACAACTATGTAGTAATTGGAAGACTAAGGTTACAAAATACTTGCTAGTATATCATTCAATTACCCATCCACAACAGGAAAAACACAATCTGAGCTGATTTAAGGTCAACGTGCTCGTACTAAATAACCTGTGGCTAACGAAATACTCGACAGCCGAGTATTAGTACACGACACTGAAGAAGTCTGCACATTGTAGACGAAATACATGTATCTATCAAGATAAGCAATAAAGGTAGTTGGAATGAAATAGAAATTTTTTATCTTTCTACTCATTTTCTAGTAACAGGTATTCCACTAAAAAGCTCTCACTCGCCAGGATTCACTCTCAATAAAGATTTATTTAATTTTCAAAAATATTTTTCTCAGTAAAACACTCTGTTTCAAGGAAACCCTACGAATGTATTTATTAAAAAGCTTTCGGAACAATATGTTGATAATTGCCTGAATCGACAATCCCTCATATTCCGTGCCACGAGTTAGGTGAGGTGACTTCCTGTTACTGACGTAGTGACTATAAAGGGTGTGGATCAAAATTTGGTCGACTTAAACTTGACGCGTTTCCTTTCATCATGTATTAAAAATTTTTGCACACCCCTCATTTTGAAGATGTGTGCGTGGAGCATCATGCCTTTATTTTGATTTTGAGATTAGGACTTCAGTTATCAAAATGTCGTCGAAGGAAGAGAAGCAACGCATCAAAATTTTGCACGTGCATGGCGAAAATCCAAACTACTCTTACGCCAAGTTGGCGAAATTGTTGAATATGGCTGAATCAACTTTTACCAACGTATTAAAAGTGTCTGGTGAACGTTTGTCTACAGCCAGGAAAACTGGATCGGGGGGAATTGAAAGCCGGAGGCCACAGCGACGACAAAAAGAGTTGCCCGCTGTTTCGAGCGGAACCCCAACTTCTCCGTCCGAGATGTCGCAATGAAGCTGGGAGTGGCGCCTTCAATCGTGGATAAAGCCAAAAACGAGCAGGAATGTTGACTTACAAGAAAGCGGTGACTCCAAATCACGACGATAAACAAAACACGTCGGCCAAAGCAAGATCGCGAAAGTTGTACACGACGATGCTGACGAAGTTTGATTGCGTGGTAGAGGACAATGAAACTTCCGTCAAGGCAGACTTTAAACAGCTTCGTTAACAGGAATTGTATAAGGCAATCGGACGCGGAATGGTGGCAGATATTTTCAAGCACATTAAACTGTCGATGTTCGCGAAGAAATATCTGATGAGGCAGGCCATCAGTACCTGTGGCTTGAAAAGCAATGTTAACATTGCGACCGGAACCGTCAACCACGTAATTTATCTGAGCGAGTGCCTACAAAAACGTTTCCTGCATTTCTTGAAGCGACATAATTGTTCCGTTCCATTTTGGCCGGATTTGGCCTCTTGCCATTACGGAAAAAGGCCATAGAGCGGTATGCTGCCAAGTGGTGCCCAAGGAAAAGAACGCTCCCAACAAGCCTAAGCTGCGCCCAATCGAACAATATTGGGCCATCGTCAAGCGTAACCTTAAGAAGACTCGAAAAGCTGTTGTGAACGAGAAACAGTTCAAGGCAAACTGGCGTTCTTTGGCGAATAAAGTGGACAAGGAGACTTCACAAAATCTAATGGAAGGTCCCATTAAACGAAAGACCCGTCAATTCGCATTCGGTAAAAAGGAAGCTTAGCTGAATATTTCTCCTGTATTCTGTATTAACTGAAATTGAAAAAGAAAAAGAATTTGACTTATTAATAAAAACATTGATTGACTGTCACACATTACAGTTTGACCAAATTTTGATCGGAACACCCTTTAGTCACCCTAAGCAAAACGATTCTACATTTGATTTGCACAGAGTCAAAGTGAATGAGATGTCTATTTTGGTACCTCACTCGTGACAATCGCAGCGCGAAATCACTGGACATCTTCGGATAACGTCAATTTCTATTCATAAATTCACACGTTACCAAAATTATCAACCAGCTGCAACAATAACTTCCGATAAGGAACCCCTCTAAATTGCATTAAGAAACTTGCAAGAGAAAAAAAACGACCGAATAACAATCTCCAACAGGCGAAAATAAAAACGACCACCCAAAGTACCCTGGAAACATCCCATTAAGGAAAATGATTGCGAACAGATCGAAGGAAACAACCAACTTTTAATCAGATTCGAACTTTATCCCATTGCCAGCTACCTTTTACTCCGTCGTGAAACACCTTCTTCTGGGAGATTCCCATTTCCTGCCGCTGTTGCTGCGCCTCCCACAGGCCGCCCACCCAAACCATCCTTACTGCAAACAATGGATGCTTCAACGCGACCATCGCAGAAATGCACCTTATTCGATTAAGAAAGCGCCCACCGATCTACAGAAATATGCTTTTTCAGTCGTTATCGAATGTCCCCGTAGGGAAGGAAAACTTTCCCTCCGCCATTACCAGCTACTCTCTCTCTCTCTCCAAAGTGTTGGATGCGGCATCTTTCCAATTTTTTCACCCCGGTCTCCACCAAGTCATGCCGCCGCCAACGCCGTCGCCGTCGTCATCGTAATTGCATCTTGCGAACGCGCTTTCGGTAACTAAATCAATAAGAGACAGAGTTTCCACCCGACTTCGTTCGAGTCCGCCCGCCCCCGATGGAATCCCTTCTCGGATGGCGGTTGGGTGGAAGCAGAGCGAACTCAAAATAAAGGAACTTTCTTCGCTCCAACGAGTACATATATTGCATTTGTATCCAATTGGATGAGCATCGACAAAAGGCGCCGGAAGTGTTTCTCTTTCGTCCGCCCGTCCACCAGCCGGCTGCCTCTTCCCTGCTCATTGTTACCATCGGCTCCTCATTGATCATTCATCGAAGTTCGCCTCTGTGCTGAAGGAGGTTGCTGTGCGGTGGCGGGGAGGGGAAAAACTTGTTGTACTTACTCTTACTCAAGGCGGTCACACTTGGCGGTGATGGTGTGAGAAAAATGAGCAGATAAGAAACGGAAACTTGCCTAAGTGGCGATCGTCCGTCCGTTTGTTGGAAGGCAGGATGGAAGAAATCGCTGCCAGCCCGAACCAAATGGCATCTGCTTTGTTCGCTCTGGAAGCTTTTTCCTTTCCTCTGCTGCTGCCTTACCCTGCCCGCTTCATGTCATTGTTGAACTTTTGTTACTTTTCGTGTTCTGCTGGACAGAACAAGACAACCGGGTGACCCTTTAGGAAACCTTTTGT
Source organism: Aedes japonicus (assembly GCA_034211315.2). Lineage (NCBI taxonomy): Eukaryota > Metazoa > Arthropoda > Insecta > Diptera > Culicidae > Aedes > Aedes japonicus. The sequence goes on along the minus strand of JASCZW010005750.1, from coordinate 222,534 downwards.
TTCGAAGGTTCTTTTCTCTGCACGATTTATTGCCGGATGACGGCTTCTCGGACGGAGAGTATATTTTGGTTGTCGTGTGAACTCCGGTGGATGATGGGTTGCTGGGTTGACTATTGACTTACAAAAATCACTTCGTGCTAGTGTAAGAACCGTTCGATTTCGAAAAAAACGATAGTTAGTGAAACTTTATCATGTTTGTGATTGTATTGTAATTTACTATAATTCCAAAACTGGGTTGCCAAATAGTTTTCTGCCACGTAAAAAGGAATAGGCGCGTCCATCTCACGGGGATTTCGAGCGCATGTTTTCCCATGTGGAAAATGATCTTTAGGGTCCATTAGATGACATACTAAAATTTCAGATTTTTTCGTTAAGGTTTAGAGGTGCCGAAATGGCCCTAAGTGCAAAATATCGAACGGTAGCAAATATCGACCAAACCAGATGCATCTACAAGTAAACACGTAATTTTGTGACCCTAAAGGGCGAAAATTTTGTCGGTTTTGCGGTATCTCTCAACGTTTTTGAGATATAAGCCTCAACAATGAATGTGTGTTTTTTTAAATTCCTTATAAGGTTTTCTCTGAACTTCGGATTCAAACGTACAAGGATCTGAACAGTTTTGTAGATACGGTAAGAAGCTTTGTTGAAATTTTTTTTAAATATCGTAGGTATCATTTAAAGTAGAAATCGTTGAAGAAACGAAAGCGGTGGTCCACTTGGAGACACAATGGGCCGGGATATAAGTATCGTTTAGGCCCTTTCCGAGGTAACATGGAGTCCCTACTTATGTGTTCAATCCCATGTGAAAAATTATTGTCAAAGTTTTGGTAATATTGGTCCTTTGCCATTAAGTCACAACGAAAGTCAAGAAATTTACCGTGAAAAGAGGTTGCTGAGTTTCTTGTTCTAAAGCCAAGTTGGTTGCTACTCGGGAGATAGAACAACAGACAAAGTTCTGAGCTATTGAAATAAAAACTCTGAATTTTCCAAAATACTACTAAATGCATCATTTCAGTTCGTTTGTACTAGGGATTTAGAAATATATCCCTGAATTAGTCCTAGATTCCTAGAAGTATAGAAAGAAAAGACCCACAATTAAGGGAATACCCTGGAATGTTTAGAAGATGATTACCCAGAGCTTCAGGAAGATAATTCCCGAGGAAGAGACTTCCTCGAAAAAAAAACTTCTCCGATGGTCTGGTAGAAACTTCTCAGAAGTATTGGGAGCAAGCAGATCAAGCAAGAAGAACCTTCAAAAATTCAGAACTGAACATTATCGAAGTTCAAGATCATACTTACCGGAAGTTCAGGACAAAATTTCCCCAAGAATCAGGAGAGGACTTATCAGAGCTTCAGGACGAAATGGGAGGTAAGAAGACTTAAGAAGTTAGGAACTTTTTAGAGATTTAAGAGTTCTTCTCAGAAATTCAAGATTGAACTTCCCGAATTTTCAGAAAAAAAATGCCCCAAATTTTAAACGGGAGCTTACCTGGAAGGGAACTACCTATAATTTCTCAAAATATCAGGAAAAAAATAAATCCTTAGGAAGTACTAGGCAGATTTGGCAAAGCTCAGAGGAGAACATTTCAAAATTTCAGAATAAAGATTTCTCAAAATTCTTTCGAGAGAAGTACTGATTTCTAATTTGAGCACGAATTTCCCAATAGTTCCGGAAGAAACTTCCTCAAAGTTCTGGAGAAACCCAAAAGTTCAGAAGTCCAGGAAGAAACTTCAAGAACAAATTTAAAGGAATTTTCCTAGAAGTTTTGGAGGCGACTTTCCCAAAGTTTCAATTAAAATGTCCCAGCAGTTCACGATGAGACCAATCAGAAGTTTGGAAAGAATATGCTCAAGAAAAAACTCTCCCGAATTTCAGAAAGAAACTTACCAGAGAGGGCACTACCTGTAGGATCAAGTAAGAATTTTTCCAAAAATTCAGTAAAAAATTCCTTAGAAGTCCACAAGAGGTCTTTTCAGAAGTTTCGAAGAGACCAAAAGTGTAGTTGGAACTACCCAGAAGTGCTAGAGAGATTCCTTAAAGGTTCGAATCGAACATTCTTGCATTTCAGAATGAGATCTTCTCAAAGTTCAGATAATCCTAGAAGGTCAGGTAGATACTTTTGATAAATCAGGAAGAAACTTTGGGGGAGCTTTCTAGTAGTTCAAGGAAGAAGTATTGGAGGAGCTTTCAAGTAGTTCAAGCAGGAACTTCTAAGAAATTCAGGGACAAAAATCCTCGAAGTTCAGGAGAATGCTCCTCTCGGAAGTTCAGAAAAGAACTTTTCATAAGTTCAGGAAGAAACTTCTTACAACTTCAATAAGATTTTCCAAGAAATTCTGGAGAGTAACTTCCCAAAGTTTGAAAATTCCGAATCAAGATCTGGAACAAAGTGGTTTCAAAATGCCGATTCGATCACAGTTTGGAGTGGAGTTTTTAGGCGCAATAAATTACCGCTCATGTTCATTGAAAAGGGTGTTTAGGTTAACGCCAGTTATTATAAAACGAATGTTTTGGAGAAAGTTGGTAAACCAAATGCTCAGCGCTTGTTTGAAAATGAAAATTAAGTAGGATACGGGACGGGTTTTTAGCAGTTGTAGAACTACCAATATTTAGGCATTAATCCCTCTGCTTACTTCTGGTCAATCGGCACATACCTTCCGCAACGAGCATTAGACTCAGGAAATTTCAAAGCCATGGAAAAAAGTTCCCAATTGCAAAAACTTTTTAAAAGCATGCGGATTGATTTCCGATCAAAAATATGTTTTCTTCAGCTCCATAATCTGTACATAAACTATCAATATTGTAGGGGTGCAATTACGTGGCTGTGTGTGTGAAGGCAAAATGAAATAGGCCAGTTCACGATTTGCTGCAAACGTCAATTTCCTCGACCCACTCCTTCGTTTTACCAATCCGCTCTCGAAAACAATCAACCAAACAATGTCGATTGCTACGATCACAAACTCGTCTACTAGCAGGTTATGAGACAGCCGTACACGACCGAACTTTTAGTATGTCATTTGATCTTTAGACTGGCAATTTGTATTTCTTATTTCATTTACTCTCACGCAAATGTTAGTAAAAGTGACTGTGACGACAAACGGGATGCTTCGTTCAAAAACAAACATATCTAGGGTTTTTTTTTCATTAGGGCGTATCTACAATTGAGAGATTCTCTCCGGGCTCGCTCTCTTTCATTCATTACAGCGCCATTATAAAACTTACGAGGCATTCTTTAGTACAGATCGAAACACAACAGTGCTGGCTAGCATACTCTACAAACAGTAGAATGATAAACGTAAAGGTGATTGGTTTATGAATGAAAGAGAGCGAGCCCGGAGAGAATCTCTCAATTGTAGATTCGCCCTAATGAAAAAAAAACCCTAGATATGCAAGTTATAGCAGACTTCACGTTACAATACCGATCCTATAGCCATGATTAACAAAAAAGATAGGAAACATGGGCTCTCTCAAAAGCAACAGTGATGCCATAGCAGCCGCTCAACAGCGAAGCATTATTTATCGTTGGGTACAATTGGACAGCTCCGAAACATATTTTTGTTTAGCATATGATAGTGCCAGATGATGGACAACATAATCATAAGCATAGATCAACCTCTAATGTTTGGAAAAAACATGAAATAAATAGTGATTTCAGATTATCTAAATATATAATAAATTTAACTCAATGTTCAACATCACATTCTGGCAACAAGCCTAGCTGTAAGAGAGAGCTGACGAAGACGTTCTCTTCCGGTACACGCGATTAAATGCAAAATACACAAAGGCAAAATTTGAGCGAACTTCTTCAGCTGGTAAGAAACTGATGGATTTCGAGATGATGTACTTTAAATCTTCAAAATGACAGTAATAAATTGGTAATCAATCATGATTTATGCATCGTATCATAAGCCCGATTGAGAGAGCTTATGATCGTATCATTAAAAGTGAAATAGTTTGAAAAATGTAGGAGTTTTAGATCTATTTCCTAACAACTGATTAAAATAGTGACCCCTGATTAAGCCGTTCCCTACCCTATTGCAGAAAAATGGAATACCATTCCACATAACAAATCTTATCCAGACCTGGCACAAAGAGAACTTGGTGGACGTTTTGTCCATAGATGAATGGGCACTAGAATATTTTGTCTATCTGTCGAGGGTGAGAGTGTACTTGCAATACATATGCTGTGATCTGTATCTGTTTGGCATTTCATTTCAATCAATTTATTGAATAATAAAAACTGATTTGCCAATTAAAAAAAAAGGTTCAATTTATATGAGAATATATGCATACATACTTTTTATGAATCCTAGAGGGTTTGAGCTGTTTAGTGCAATACCTGTAACTACAAATTAGAAGAAAAATTAGTATTTTCCATTTAATTCCAACTACCTTTGCTTATCTTCGACAGATACGCGTATTTCGTTTACAATGTGCAGACTTCTTCAGTGTCTCGTACCAAGTCGAGTTATTAGTACGAGACACTAAAGAAGTCTGCACATTGTAGACGAAATACGCGTATCTGTCGAAGATAAGCAAAGGTAGTTGGAATTAAATGGAAGATACTAATTTTTCTTCTAATTTCTAGATACTTTTTATGATTTGAATTGAATGGATCTTATATTCTTTAAATTTTCCTCATGGATCAAATAAAGGCCGGTATTGAATAATTCAAGGCCACTTATCTTGGAATGGAACCATTTTTGTAAAATAATCAAAAAATGTTAATGGTTGGCTACCAGTAAAATCACTCGGCAGCACGTGGCACTTGATCTTGTATCGCAAAGCAATGACAACACCCTCTAGCCTGGAATTGGTCCATCTAAGGAGCCGAAAGATAGTTATAAAGATTAGCGTCGGGATTGAGGTGAATTTTGATGATGATGGCGATTTCTCCTTGTTGAGGAAATCAGTTAGCTCAAATTTTTGTTCCGATCGCCTCAAGAATTTCAAGTGCATGGTGCCGCTTCCTTTCAACGATAATGTTGAAGGGTGCGCTGGTTATATGGTGATTGTTCAGACAGGTGGATTCATTTTCCAGCTGGACCAAGTATAGCTTGTCCCGATAGTTTGCGGACCCCTAACGCCCGACCCCTAGCGCCCGAAGGGGATCCCCTTCGAACGGCATCAGCTTGACAGATTTTAGCTCGGAAATATTTTCAATCCGGGTGTATTGCAGAAGACCACGAATTACCAATTCAGGGTTTCGCCAAGGCATCCGATGGGGCACAGACACCAGTAGTCTAGAACAATGCGATGCTGCTCAACTACAGCAATAGGTCAGATGAATAGAACTGATTATATTTTTAACAACGGCTACCTAAGAGACGAACCAGCTCAGGGCTGAAAGTCTCTATAATAAAGGAACAAAATAGCTACCTATAAAATGATTCCAAATGATGTGCGTTCTCCGGATGGTCTGCCGAAAGATCCGGAACATCCGTTAATTTTGGTGCGTCAAATATATGATTAAAATATGCCTCGAATGTTATCTGTAACTATTTGAACATAAGTAAAATCGTTATTTTTGATAATTCAGCTGTTAAATAGTACTGAGTGGTCAGCAGAAGTTTCTTTGGTGAATTTGAAACATCCGAAAACTGTTTGTGTTGAATATAAAAGCAAAGCATGCCTTTATTTAATCTGCAACTATCTGGATTTTAGTGAAATGGGTATCTTTAATATTTCAGTGGATTTCAGTGGTGACCTCATTGTTCCGGAGACCCCGGAATATTCATAACATTGTTTGCGTCTTACATTCGATCTTTTCAAATCGGTTCTTTGAATAACTTTCCGAAGTTCTTTGAGGATCTTTCCCGAACTTCTTTAACCTTCCTCATACATTAGGAAAAAGTTACACATAGTGCATTCGAGGTTTCTTTTTTTTCTAAAAAGAATCCAAGACTTTGACACGCTCCCAAAACTTTATTATTAAACCAATTTTTGATATCTAAGTCTCAAATATAAGGCATGAATTATTTAAACGACATGCGGGCCGTTTTTTTAAACTAACCATTATGGGCACATGAGCACCTAGAACCTGTTCCGGTATGCTTACAAAGAGGACAATTTTGGAATTCCAAGTATTTTTATCGATCGAAGGTTCGAAATTCATGGTTTTGAATACTAATATCCGAAACCATCGTACCATAGACCTACCAGTACATTTAGCCAAATCCGGATACTCTAAAACCGGTTGCAGTAGAGCCCAAAGAGGACAATTTTGGAACCTGTATATAAAATCATGAATTTGGAGCCATCGAACGACACACAAAATACCCTCTTTGGGCCTTACCGGAATCGATTCCAGAGTATTTGGATGTGCCAAATGGTATGATGTTTTCGGATATCAGTATTCTAAATCATGAGTTTTGAGCCGTCGGACGTTACAAATACTAGGGGTTCCAAAACGGTCATCTTTGCGCCGGAACTGTTTTCAGAGTTTCCAGATGTGGCCAAATCCTCTGGTTGGTTTATGACATGATTGTTTAGAAGATCAGTGACTGACAAACTTTTCCGAAATTCTCTTAATGTTTTACTAATAATCTCTGAACAACTTCATTGAAGTTCTCTTACGAATTTCTTTAAGTTTTTTGAAGAAATTCCATGACCTTCTGAAAAGTTTTGTTTGAACTCCTTCGAGTTTGTTTGAGTTAAAAGTTTATATTTAAAAAATTGTTAGTTGTAAATGCACACACGCATAACGTAGTGACATAAATCTGAATCAATGTGTCCACCTTTTGAAAGCGTTCTGAACACCTATGCAATAATCAAATTAGTCTTGCTATACAGTGACCATTCGTTCATTGCAACATGTTTACATTGCAATAAGCAAATGGCATTCGCTCATAGAAACATTTGACAGCGTCAAATAGACTTTCAAAAACTCGTGAACCCCTTGTGTTAAATGACAGATTACTGCTTGACATTTGCATATGACAGTTTAACATACCTCACGTAAATATCATCCACTGTTTTGATTTTTGTTCTGCTAATATTTGTTTTCCAAGCAAAATAAATACCTCCAGAATGTGTAGCTGCCTCCTGACATGATCAAACATTTTCAAATACACAAAACTAAATTTACATACTGTTTACTAGCTGCTATGTTTTTGTATTCTCCGTGCGTGGAGTAACGATTATGATGTAGAAGGAGATGTTCGCTCATCACCATGAGGCACCAAGGGTGGACAGTAATGTTTTGCTAGAATGAAAGATATGAATAGAAAGTATTGGAAGTGTACTGTAGGTTGACAACTTGAATAATCATCAGACGTTGCGAATGAAAACAAATCCCAAAAGGAGAGAGTTCCTCTCCTATGTACGCATCGAAACAGAGTGTATACAAACTATCGCTAGAAACTATCACAAGCTATCAGTGGTACATGAGCGCGATCCGGCACGTTACTATTGCCTGTTGAGGTGGTGGATTCGTCGGTGCCTAAAGCTACCCCGTAGAGGGAGTAAGGTAATGGTAATGGTCCTTGATTCGAGTACTACTTTACCCATGCCCTTTCGCTCAGTACTCAATACTTCTAATCAATTTTCAACCTACCGTACACTGACGGAACTTTTAACATTTTCTCTTCATATCTATCATTCTAGCAAACATTACTGTCCACTCATGGTGCCTCATGGTGATGAGCAAACATCAACTTCTACATACAAATTGACGTTTACCCTACTTTAATAAACTGAATGTTGATTGCAAAAACAATATCGTCTATTTCAAGAACTGGCCACTTTAACGGATGCTTTGGATCTTCCGGAGAGCCAGTTGGTTCTCAGCATGGTTCTCAATATTGATTAAACATAAATTGTGTTTTACTTTCAATGTTTGGATGCACAGCACACGCCAATTCTGAAAGCAATTCACAAAGTGAGCCAAGAGTATCTTTGCTATGATTCTGAGAAGGAAGGACAAATCTAAGGTCCTGTCATCAAATTTCATAATAAGGAGTGTAAAGAATATAAGCTATCCACATACATTTGCGTTGTACGCATGTATTTGTGAATTTGTGATGGTTTTTTATGCTCTGAACACTGCATGCTGTGCGTTTGACTGTCAGCTTTCTTTTGTTTGATTATTTGTGCGGTTCAAATTCTGCGTTTTCAAAATGTCGCGTATTGAAAAGGAAGTGAAAATTAAGGTTCTGGACACATGGCTAAGTGAGAAGGGTATTACTATGCGAAAATTGGCGAAGCGGTTTTGAATTCATCATGCGAGTGTTAAAACCATCATTAATTAGTTTGGGTAACACTATTATTTGGATGAGCTACCAGGAAGAGGCAGAAAACCCGGTTCTTCCAACCCAAAACTGGATCAGAAAGTGGTATCTCTAATCATGAAGAACAAATCAATGTCAATACGTGATTTGGCCAAAAAAGCAGGAACGAGTGTCGGAATGATCCAGCATGTCAAGAGGCGAAACCACCTGAAGACCTACAAGAAGCAGAAAATCTTGAAACAAAGTGCAGAACAGAAGTAGCGAGCAGCAACAGGGGCCCGGAAATTGTATTCACGTCTTTTGCAGCGTCCGGATGCATTCGTTTTGATGGACGAAGAGACCTTTGTAAAGGAGGACTCATAAAATCATAACAATAAGTGTCATAAACCCTTCCAGGTCCACCATACCTTACTGCCGTCGTTGGGAAGGATGTGAGCGATGCGGACAGGTCGGTTCAAGTGGAGAAATTCGGTCGAAAGGTACTGGTATGGCAAGCAATACGTTCCTGTGGTGTGAAGTCAACCATTTTTTACACTACCGGAACTATAAATGCGGAAATCTATCGATCTGAGTGTCTCCAGAAGAGATTGTTGCCTTTATATAAGAAGCATAGTACACCTCCACTGTTTTGGCCGGATTTAGCGTCGGCTCACTATGCCAAAACCACTCTCAATTGGCTTGCGGAAAAGGGTATAGATTTCGTTGAGAAAAATATCAATCCACCAAATTGCCCTCAGCTTCGATCCATCGAACGTTACTGGGCAATCGTGAAGAGGGTCTTCAAGAAGACTGGTAAGGCAGCTGGAAACATGCAGGAGTTCAAAAAACTTTGGGCTCAAGCGTCCAAAAAATGCGATGCAACACTTGTCCGGAACTTGATGAAGAGCATGCGATCCAAAGTTCGAAAATTCGTGAAGGAATAACTTAAATTTCATCCGGTCTTCATTGTGTTCAAGTTTAACCTCGTACAATAAAGGATCAATTTTTTGTATGAATAAAATATCGTTTTTTAACATAATTTGAAAGAAAGTTTGTTGATAGCTTATTTTCGATACACTCCTTAACATACCGCAGGCAATGGTTTGCCAAGCGCGATATCACACTTTTGGACTAGCCAGCACGAAGTTCTGACCAAAATCTCATTGAAAATTATTTGGGGAATTTTGGCCAGACCGGTGTACAGCGGATGGCAGAAGACAGCATAGGACATGGTCCAAAAGCTGGTTCATTTGATGCCGAAATAAATTTTTGAAACAACTCTGAAAAAATGATTATCACGCTTCATTAAATTAACATTACGCTCCTCTCTTGGAATTAACCATCCCAAAAACTTCTTTACTTCTTAATTTATTTATCTTTGGAACCGAAAAAAAGCTGTCTTGTAAAAATAACGCATATCGTGATCGACTACCGTGAACAATTATGTATAACATACGGCATTTAACCTTTGAATCAAAAGAGATTCAGAAAAATGACCATGCGCTTATAGGAATGTCTTGCACTGTATATGAACACACAAAAATGAATTGTGTGTGCACCAAAACAAAAGACCTGCTCCAAAGCTTTTTTCTACATAGCTACTATTATTGCATAGTCCATATTTTTGCAAAACCATTTCTCGTATCTCATAAAACTATGAAATAGATATCTGTTACGGCTGTATCATATTGAGCTAAAACATAGATTTCAAGCACTGTGAGGCGTCTCTTCAAGTCAAAAAATCTACCCTGAAATTTATAGGAGGAGACATATTTTACCGCTAATAGCTAATAATTTATTTGTTACTTCTATATCTACACAGAGAAAAATCTGAATTTTCATTGTGATGTAAATATCAAAGCATGTCAAATTATATTTCATTCCACACGAAGCAACAACTTGCATGAAATAATTCTATCAAAGCCGAGGTTTTTCATACAACATTATCGACAAAGTATGGAATGTCCCAGAACTCTGCAAGACTAAGAAGGCAAATTATTGTGTTTTGTAACGCTCCACTCATGTGCATGTTGTTGAATGGAAGTTTACTTTACTTTTTCGAGGTGTTTATCATTTGAATGGTTGGGTCCAAAGTTTCCTGACAAAGTTCAATTTTGGGACACCCTAGTCTAGGTGGTAGCTTCAAATCAAGCTACCGAAAGGATGTTTTACCACTGCCTTCGCCATGACTTCTGTATAACTGCTGATATTGCTGTAAGCAATAGGGATACTTCAATTGGCGATGCATAGGTCGACTCACCACCAGGTGGCAGAATAATCGTTTAAAATGGTGATGAAAAGCTGTATATGTAACCGATGTTTTACCAAGTCCAAGTAATATTGACATTTTCGCACTGAAAATAATTCAACAAACATCAGTAAATTAGATTACTGATTGCACCGAGTTGGATCTGCTGATCAGAGATCGGTAAAAATACCCAACTGGGAAACCAAAACTGAGTATTTAAGGATGAAAGGCCTTTGGGAAAAGTTTACAAGAAAGGAAACAAGTTTATAGGTTTCGGGAAGGATGAAAATCACATAAGAAACCAAAGAACCTCTACTGCAGTTTCAAGACTGACTGTAAACTTTTGTTATGGGACGATGAACAACATGAACGTCACCTATCTCGTTATCAGACAAACTCGTCACATATTTTATTCCTCCAATGCAGTGGCAGCAAGTGTTTACCCCCTACCCCCTATCCCCCTGCTCAGATGGGAACGGAACATGTGAAACTTTTTCTAGCTTCCCGATCTGCTTCCTCTTTTATCAGTGTAGGGGTACAAAATGAGCCTGAATCAAATTTCGCGTACGCTAAAGCTTCTCGGAAAATTATGATACATAAAGCTACTTTTAGCGCTCGGTTGACACTGAAGCTGCCTCTCACGTCAGTGAGTAGCGTTGACGAGGAATGCGATGAGATGCAGAGGCAAAAACTTTCTGATGTATGTTTCAAGTTTCATTTTACTTTCCAGCTCGTTTTCGCTTGGGCTAAGGAGAACGTTTCTGTAAATGAGGGATGGGAAATGCGCTGTAACTTGTCATTTTGATTTAATTTTACATCCACTGGTAGCATGTCAAAACTGAGTCGAGATATTTCTTGTGAGTGGGAAATCGAGTCCCATTTCAATTAGTCTGTGAGTGTCCTTCTTAAATATGCGGAACTTCTTTTTTGACTGCAGAAAGTGAACACTTATTTTCACCATCTGAATTTTTCAAGTGTTTAAACATTCTTCGGCCGTTTGTGGATTTATGTTTTGCTTTGGTTACCAAGCTGATGACAGTGGAAATGTAAATCTGTCAAGCCAGGATAGAACCAAACTAGGAACCTACTCATTTGGGAAAATTCTAAATCAGCGTGACGTTCGCACCACTGTTGACTTTGTTTCGGCATTCAAGTCATGAATTGTCTTTGCCAAACAATCGCGAATGGTTTCCACTTCACTGAGTTTCTCCCTTCCTCCTTTGGAAAGCATCAATCCTGAAAGCAAATGGCTTTGTACCTACAATCAACAACCCAAGTTCACCAGTGCAGCCACCATCGTGCTTCACGGTGTGAATGTTTAATTTTCAATTACCTTCAATGGTACACCAGTCACAGCAATTGCAAGCGAGAAACGCAAAGCACGGGAAGCGGACGAACAAAATAAACAACCATTTCCATCAAGATCGAAATCGGAATTTAAACTAACATCCGCTGAACAGAGAAAGTGAGGGAGAGAGAGAGTGAATGTTTCGCTGGGTTGAGCGGTAAGAAAAGCACCGTTGTTATTCACGAAGTCGATTCATGATAATTTGCGCTTCCTTTCCCTGAAGATTTTTTCTCGTTATTCTTGTAGAGTGGAGAGTATGGCCAACAGTTTCCTTACATTAGGATAGTTAAACAGAATTCTCGCGAGGTACTTGCCATTGTTCTATTGATATAAGTAATTTGAAAGACATTTCAACAAATTCACTCGGCAAATGGATCGATCAATCAAGAAGCCATTTATTTCAATAAATAACCCCTAACAAACAGTATCAAGTCTGTCGTCCTGCTGAAGTCAGACATGCTTCCCTTATCACAAGTCATGAATCGTCTAAACTGTCTGGCAGATTGACAATGTCCGGGACATTTTCTCTTCTCGAGACACAATACCGCTGCCGTCTGTCACGCCAAATGAACATTGCTACACCAGGATAAGGTTCCGTGCGTCGTTCGTACCTGACTCGTCGTTGTCAGATCCATGAAGCGTTGCTCACCAAACCAAGCCAGTCCTGAACGCTACATCGCATCGGAAACGACTTTAAGCATTATTGACAGTAATTAGTTATTCCGTTCAACATAAACTCCCATCACCGCCGTTCTATGCTCTGAGCATTTTGCGGTTCTCAAACTCGACGGTTACCGCCATGCTGATGTGGCTGCTGATGAACCACTTTGTGGCAGTGGCTTCTATAGCTGATTACCATATCGTCGCAGTGAAACGCACATACATATATACCGTGTGCGTCTTTAAGCAGAATCACATCTCCGGGAAAACATAGAGATTCGCTACCGTGGCGGTCTTTATGAGCCATTTAGTTTATACTCAACCAGTTATGTGCTGCGAAGCATGAGGAACGGCTTTTCGTGCTGTCGCCACGGAATATCAACGTGAAATTTTGCACGCAGCAGAAAAGCGGATAAATTATGCGATGCTATCAAGGTGGGAATAACTGTTCGGTGGAAAGTAAACATAATGTTAATCTGCGGAAGGTACGCATTTTTCATCATACTCTGGAGATAAGGATCTGTTTATTTTGAACAACTAAGATAGGTAATTTCCTTTTGTGGTTCCGATAAACAAAGACAAATCCACTCAAATAATAATGATGAAATCTGGAGCTTCATAATCGATCACGTTCATGGGAACGAGGGTTCACTCGATCATTCAAACACAAACTTAGTTTAATGTAACCAACTACACTGAAAATTAATTTTCGTTTATATTACGAAATCAAAGGTACACACTTAAAAATTATGAATTTTACACGAGACGTAATTCATGTTTGTAAAAAGTCCGGGAACGTAAACAAAGATTTCGTGTAAAATTATATCTCCTGAAACAGACACATACGCAATTCTATGAAAAATGGGTTTGATTGGATTTATTTTCTCATCTCTTTCAACTCATTCTTTTGTGCAAAAGGACGGTTGCATGTGTCGGTCTCAGGGGAAAGAAATTTACAAGACATTTTGGTAGTGTGTAGGACTAACAAATCTATTCGTTGTTTTCTGCAACGAAACTGATTTGAACTTTTTAGAAGCTACCTTCGTATTTAAAACTACACGGGCAACGTGGTTGAGTCCGTGGTTGATCTCATTAGGCCATGTTGACTCGTGAGAAGTTACTCGATTGTGCATGCGGTTCTAACTCTCGACAGCGCTATTATTTCTATTTTGGGATAAATTAATGCTTACCATCATCCCAACACGAACACGAACATTTATAAGTACGACCGAAGAGAAGCAGCGATTGGCTGGTCTTCATAAAATTCATTTTGTGCATTGTACAAAAGAGCTATAAAGATAGCATTTTCTTGGATGACAAGCAATATGAATGTTTTATACAATTTACGAGACATTGGTTCGATGTACAAAATCCATGTTTACTAACAATATAAGTCACTTCACATTTTTCAGGCAACCTTTTTTTGCGCATGTGGCGCCATAAGTCAGAAACGTGGCAAATACTCAACCCGGTAACAACTTGACAGCTCCAGAGCAAAGTCAATGTACCCCGACATTCTTGGCTCACTGGTTCTGTCAAATTGGTCGAATCCTAGAACAAATTATCAATTAAACGTATTTACATCGACTGATATTTTCAAAGCTTTAATTTGTCGTAAATGTTAATTGGGAGAAATTTTAACCCTTCTTACAGAGAATATATAGAAGCATAAGCACACGCGAGACCTAGACTACTAGCAAGAGATTGAATAATTTGAAACCCGTAATTATAAAAACTTTTAGAAATTTTCAGCACTTGAAAACTATCCGAAAGTTAGCAAGACGTGAACACTAAGCTGAGAATACCAAAAATTAGGTATTTATTTTACCTTGAATAAGGTTTTGTTGACAAAACCCAGTAAAGGGTGATACGGTCAAAATTTGGTCAAGGGAAAACGCGTGTAAATCGGTGAAATCGTTTACTTAAAAAATCAAATTAAATTAACTATAAATTAGAAGAAAAAATAGTAATCTCCATTTAATTCCAACTACCTTTGCTTATCTTCGACAGATACGCGTATTTCGTCTACAATGTGCAGACTTCTTCAGTGTCTCGTACTAATAACTCGACTGAAAGAAAACCTTCGCCACCTGCCGTATATATACTATTTTCTAAATACAAAACGTTTACCTACCATTATGTTGTTTATACCTATCTTATTATTAGTTTGTTTATACCTATCCTGAGTCAAAAACAAGTGTACTTAATATCTAACTCGCTTCTTTCTCATCTATACCTAACATACTTATAGTGTAGCAGCGGGTGCTCCGCTTCGTCGGGTTTGATGTCGTTTGGGTAGTAAGTTGAAGAGCCATGTGTAACCGTTGCCTTGGTCTTTGTTTAGAAGATTTGTGTTCTATTGTTTGTTTATTTCTAAGCTTTCTGCGACGTCTAATTTCCAGGGTGTAGATTTAGTCCGTAATATTGTGATGTCATTCGTCGTTATGTCGTGATTTTCCGTGAAGATGTGTTCTGCGACTGTTGATTTGAAGTTATGTGAAATTCGCTTTCTCGTTCTGTTTGACAGCCTTAGTCACCTCCGCTAGATGCTCCTTGAACCTTGTTGCCAAGGTTCTCTTTGTTGACCTACATATATTTTGCTGCAGTGTTTACACTTGATTCTGTATACCCCTGCTCTGCCTAATGTGTCTACTGAATCTTTGGTGGAGCCTAACATCGATGCTAATTGGTTGTGCCTACTAGAAAAAACTAAATCTAAGCCAAATTCCCTAAGTCGTGGTTTAAGCTTTTGTGTAATGTCTTTATCGAAGGGGACGGATACACGTTTTAGGGGTTCAGGTGAGTCTGAGAGGGTTGTTAGTGATTTCCTATGAAGATGTTTTTCCTGTTTGTTGATGATCGCTTGAATTGTCCTCTTTTCGTACCCATTGAGTCTGGCAGTTTCGAAGATATATGCTAATTCTTTGGCTTTTCAGTTTATTGAGAGGAAGGGTCAACATCCGGTGGATCATGTGGTGGAAAGTGGCCATTTTGTGCTGAAAAGAGTGGTTTGAAGTGTATGGGATGACTCTTTGGGTGTTTGTGGGTTTTCTGAAGATTTCAAACTCTAAAGGAGATGCCGACAATAATTCTCTCTTTACTAGAAGGTCGAGGAATGCAAGTTTTCCATCCTTTTCTATTTCATGGGTGAACTTAATGTCTTTGTGGAGATTGTTGATTTCTTGAAGAATTAGGGAGAGATCGTCTTTTTTTACAACGGCGAAGATGTCGTCGACGTATCTCCACCAACGAGTTGGGAGTAATCCTTTTGCTTTTAGGATTGTCTCCAAATTCGCCATAAAGAGTTCACAGAGGAATGGGGATAGAGGATTACCCATAGGGGCTCCTTTTAATTGTTTATAGAATGATCCCCTGAAAGTGAAGTAGTTCTCTTCCATGCAAAGTCGAGTCAGCTTAAGGTACATCCGCACCTTTTGCTTCCATGTTGTGTCATCCCCTTGTTTCAAAAGCCAATCTTCTAGAAGGTTAATTGCGTCCTTGATCGGTACGCTAGGGAAAAGGGCCGTGACGTCGAAAGATACCATTACTTCATTGTCATTCATATGACCTGATGACTGTAGCTGTTGTACAAATTCTTGGGAGTTGCGAACTGAGCTTGTTGGGAATTGCTCGGAGATATCTTGAAATTCTTTTACTAGCCATTTTGCTAGCTTATGGGCTGGAGATCCTACAGATGAAACAATCTCCCTCATTTCGTTTCCGGGTTTGTGGACTTTTGGGAGGCCTTTAATTCTGGGGAGGATGGGGTTTGGTAAGCGAAGGCGGACTGCTGCCACAGGTACAGATGGCTTGCCAAACCAGATATTTCTTTGCGAACTTTGACAGTTTCGTGTGCTTGAAAATATCTGCTACCTTTCCCCTTCCTTTTGCCGTATAAAACTCCTGTCCCGGAAGCTGCTTGTAGTCGGCTTTGACGTAGGTTTCGTCGTCCATTACCACGCAGTCAAACTTCGTCAGCATCGTCGTGTACAGCCTCCGGGATCGCGCTTTGGCCGTCGTATTTTTTTTATCATCGCTATTTGGAGTCACTACCTTCTTGTAAGTCGATAGTCCGGCTCGTTTTTTTGGCTCGTTGCACGGTTGTAGACGATACACCCAGCTTATTTGCGGCATCTCGGAGAGATAGGTTAGGGTTTCGCTTGAAACTACCGGCAACATTCTTTGTCGTCTCAGCGGCTTCCGGTTTTCGATTTCCCCCCGATTCAGACTTCCTGGCTGTCGACAAACGTTCCCCAAACACTTTAATTACATTTGTAACGGTTGATTTGGCAACTTTTAGCGATTTTGCCAACTTTGCGTGCGAGTAGCTCGGATTTTCGCGATGCTCGAGCAAAATTTTGATACGCTGCTCTTCTTGCTTGGACGGCATTGACAACTGAAGAGTGAATTCCAAAACCAAAATAGGAGCAACATTCTACACACACACACCTTCAAAATGAGGGGTGTTCAGGTTTTTTAAATGCAAAATTGAAAGAAATACGTCAAGTTGATATTGACCAAATTTTGACCGTATCGCCCTTTACCCAATATTCAGTCAAATAAAACGATAACAAACAGTAATTTTAACTGAAATTTTGGTAATGTTCATTAACCAATATAGGACGTTATGATTTGCCCAAAACTGAGTTGTTGTGGTAACTGAGGCAAAGCCGGTGCCATATTTTTTTCTAAAATATGGCACTGGTGTTGCTTCAGTTACCATAAATTTACTCAGTTATAATTATATTTTTTCCTATTAATCTCTAAGTAAATCGTTTATTCATTTTCAATATTTGAAGCAATAACTTTTGCATTCTTTGGTTTTTACTCTAGCTCCGACGTGAATCCTGACGTGCGATTCGGCCGCACTCCGGAGCAAAAATATGAACGTGTCAAAATGCGTCAAAAAAGCCCAGCAAATCGTGTACACTCCCGCGTCCTTTTACTCAATTTTTGAGTTACAATTGTATGCTATCTCTTTTTCTCTCACGGAAATGTAACTCAATTTTCGTAAAAAGTGGATCTACTCAAAAATTGAGTTGATCCACTTTTTAACGAAAATTGAGTAACATTTCCGTGAGAGAAAAAGAGATAGCATACAATTGTACTAAAAAATTGAGTAAAGTGACGCTGAGTGTTATAATGACAGTACTGACCAATTTCATACTGTTGAAAAAATAGCCAGAATATTATACTCATTTTAGCTTTCCTTGGATTCTTTCATACCACATTGATATCTCTTTTGAATACAAACCAAAAATATTCACCACATATGTTTCTCCTTTTATGCATAATTTGGAATGCTAATCCGAATGAATTATTGATTAAAATGTATTTTTTGAAGCATTCTGTAGGATAAAACTACAAAAAAAAAACTAATTTTCAGTAAAACAGTAACGGTACAAAATGGGTAATGTTTAACCTTTATTTAACTTCAATACTATTTTATAAGTTGGGTATGTGCACTTTTGAATGATTATCGTTTTTTTAACGATTTTTAGGTTTTCCCATCGTAGTGTGTACTTTAATTTTTAATGGCGCGTCATTTTCCGAATTCTTTACGATTAGATTCAGCAAATTATGTTAAAATAGGTACTGGTGTCTGTTTTTCGGCAATTTTACTACAATTGTAATAAGTTCAGAGCACACAATCTCAAACCGATCTTATCGGAAATATTCTAAGTCCACGTAAGCAATCTTCCTGAACTGTCAAAACTGTATTGATGACGCTGTCGTGTAATGATCTATACTTCTCAAT
Source organism: Aedes japonicus (assembly GCA_034211315.2). Taxonomy (NCBI): domain Eukaryota; kingdom Metazoa; phylum Arthropoda; class Insecta; order Diptera; family Culicidae; genus Aedes; species Aedes japonicus. Next base: position 204,312 of record JASCZW010005750.1, on the reverse strand, counting down.
ACATGACACTCAGAAACCTTCAGCAAAATGGAAATCCTTCGAAGCAAAGCTTGCTCTCGTTTCTTATTCAAGCACACAAGATGGATTGGATTTTTTTTATCGCTGTGTGCTTGAAACAGAAATCTCAACAAACTTCATCAAGAACAACAATGAATTATCGGCTCCGTAAAGCTAACGCAATTGAGCCTATCAAATAAATGAACCAGTTATAAAAAAACTTTTATGCTTGGTGCTGAGAGATGTGTTACGTGTAAATAAAGGGCGAACACGAAATTATTGCGACACATTCAACAGGGCATAACTTTTTTACCGTTGGGTAAAAATCAACCAAGTTTTGCACACTTTCTCATTGATGTGTATTGTTTACATGCTGTCAAACTCGAAGTCGTATTTTTCGATTCAAAGAAAATGGAGGTGAACCAACGCGAGTTGAGAGAACAAATTCTTTCCAAACACCTGGAATTTCCTGACCTGTCGCACCGGCAGTTGGGAAAAATGTTGAACATTCACTATTCAACCGTCTCCAGAGTGTTGAAGCGGTTCCAGGAGCGGTTGACGTTGGACCACGGCAAAAAAGCTGGAAGATAACCGGGACCGGAGAACAAAAAAACGGAGGGAAAGGTGAAGCGGATGATTAAAGCAAATCTCAACGTTTCAAGCCGTGATTTGGCTAAAAAGATCCAGAATGCAAAGAAGAGAGCTGGACTACATACATAAAAGGTACAGAACTTCCAAAACCGCGATGAGCGGCAACAATCGACGGCTAAAACTCGGGCACGGAAGCTCTACGAGAAGATGCTGACAAAATATGGCTGCTGTGTGATGGACGAGGAAACGTATATAAAAGCCGATTTTAAGCAAATTCCAGGGTTGGAGTTTTCCACCGGCAAGAGCAAGTTCTATGTGGACGACAAATTTAAGAAGAAGAAAATTTGGCAGGCCATCTGCTCTTGCGGACTGAGGAGTGAACCTTTCGTGACAAAGGGCACTTTTCGGCTTTTTTATCTCCCGTTTCTTTCTCTCTCTCTCTCTCTCACTCTCTCTCTCTCTCTCTCTCTCTCTCTCTCTCTCTGTTTCACTTTCCCTCAGTCTCCATCTCAAGTTATGATTATATATATTCGATACAATTCAAATCAAATAATTAAACGAAAGCCATACCTACACTACGCCTCATTAAAAATTTGTTCTTGCACTGCTTTCAACATCCACACATAAGGAAACGAAAACGTGTATTTCAAAGCAAAAATCCGATAGTATCGAGAAAGGATGGACCTTTTGATTATGCACGGTAGAGACATCTACAACTTGTAGATGGGTACGTGAAACTAAGCTCATCTGTCAAGATGCTTGGGGGTTGCAAATACTACACTCTGAAACCGCACGGTCGTTTTTGCTATACCTAGCGCCATATTTCAAAAATACTCAACCGACAAATTGAAACAAATCACAACTAAACTAAGGTACTGCAGTAAAAATAAGACCCTAACTAGGAAATCAATTTCCGAACAACTCGCTGTAACATCTTGCCAGCTGCGAATGTTACGGCAAAAGCAACACGTAACTCTGGTTTGTTGCAACTTGAACAGGATAGAACAAAGATTGGCTGAGAAGAAGAAGAATGATTTTTAAATATTACGAAATAGGGAGATACTTTGCGGCAATCAGGTAAAATTTTGGCCTGAAAATGATCTTCAATTCACGACTTGAAAAACACACCACATTTTTTTTTAATCTTGGTTGCCAACAAAGTCATTCGCAATTTTTTTCTATTGTTGGCTAATGGTTGGAACAAGAACATGTCGACCTACTCTTTTGTTGCTAGTTTCTTATGAATAATTAGAAATTTCATTAATCATTAGAAGTTTCATTAAGAACCTTTGCTTTGTAAGTGCTTGGTTAATTACTTATGATTTTTCTGAATTTGTCGATGCTTCGGAACGTTGAAAAATTCCAATGGAATTTTCTGGGAAAATTTGCAACACGGATTTTTTTTTTAAATTTTACTTTCGTTCATATATCTATAAACGCAACCTATGAACAAATTTCATAAACATTGGCCATAGGTCCATTTTGAACGCTAAACAAATCCGCAATGTCTGAACGAATGTTCAACACTACTGAGCACGATATTTGTTGAAGAAATCACGGTGGCAATTTTTTTTTCTATTGCGATTGAATTTTCATTGCAGTTGCAAAATCAAAACGAAAAAAAAAACGTCACCAATCCTTAAGAATACACCTCTTCTATTAAATTAGTTTATAAAGTATGCATTTTTTTTGTGGAAAACTGGAATTTCCGAGAAGATTATTCATTGAAGGAGTTATAGGCGAATCCAGGACCTTAGGAAAGATCGGGTAACCAACCCCGGTGGGAACTTTGGTCGTTGGCTGACAGGGAAGGGGGGGCTTGCTTCTGCAAACCTGAGCGTCTGTTCTCCAGTAGGAGCGGCTAACAACAGCGTCTGACCCCCATGTTAGGGGCGGCTGATCGACATCCGAGTGCCAGGAAAGGCCTCTAAGCTCAACTGTGCACTATGGTCCTCCGGAAAGTAGGGGGTTTATGTCCGGCCCTGCGAGCCAGCCGTAAAAAAGAATTGCAACGGAAAATTAGCAACAGAATAATACGAACCGAGACCAACGGCAACGACCCTAGCGAACAAAATGGACTTACGATTGGAAACTCGGTACGTGGAACTGCCGATCTCTAAACTTTATTGAGAGCACCCGCATACTCGCCGACCTACTGAAGGACCGCGGGTTCGGGATCGTAGCACTGCAGGAGGTGTGTTGGACAGGATCCATGGTGTGAACGTTTAGAGGTAATCATACCATCTACCAGAGCTGCGGTAACAGACACGAGCTGGGAACAGTTTTCATTGTGATGGGCGATACGCAGGGGCGCGTGATCGGTTGGTGGCAGATCGACGAAAGAATGTGCAGGTTGAAGGTCAAGGGCCAATTCCTCATCTTCAGCATAATCAACGTGCACAGCCCTCACTCCGGAAGCACTGCTGATGACAAGGACGCATTCTACGTGCAGCTCGAACGCGCGTACGACCGCTGCCCAAGTCATGACGTCAAGATCATCATAGGAGACCTTAACGCTCAGGTAGGCCAGGCCAAGAGGAGGAATTCTGACCGACGATTGGAAAGTTCAGCGCCCACCAGCTGATGAACGAAAACGGCCTACGACTCATTGATTTTGCCACCTCCAAGAACATGGTCATTCGTAGCACCTTTTTTCAACACAGCCTCCCTTATCGGTACACCTGATGGAGATCACCATAGCAGACGGAATCGTAATCGACCCCGTTCTGATTGACGGACGGCACTTCTCCGACATTATCGACTTCAGGACTGTAGCATATTTACTTGTAGCATATTCAATAATTCAAAATTATGTTGAGTGCAAGAGACACGAAAAATGCAAGCCACAAATTTTAACCAAATCATCATTATCATATACTTGAAGGCTGCAGACTTTCCCACAAGATAGAAATCCTTATATCAACTCATTTTACAAAACCAGACATTCCCACATTTTATAATCGCAAGTTCCCACACTTCAAACCATGATTGATGACTTTGTTGTACAAGTGTAAACTTCCACTCCAAGCTAAATTATTGCAAACACTTTTACTCATATAACGTAGAACAACGACCCATGTTATTGCCACTTCTAAAATCAGACCAAACGTAATTTGACTCCTTCTCTATCATCACACAAACTTCCCATACAGGACACTTTTACCCAATCAATAAATTATTGCGTACGCATGGATATGACCGACCAGCGCCAAGCGCATCATGTTACACGTGTTGGCGACAAACTCTCTTTCTCGTTTTGGCTTTAGTGTCGATTGCTCTTTGTCAAATCGATCCCTTATTGGTTTAGCAAAAATAAGCAGCAACTCCAGGCACCTGCTACCTAAGTGTAGAGAATCATAAATGTGTAGAATTTAAGTAACATGTAACCAGAAAGTTGAAATAAAAATCAGATTATATCGAACCTCAAGAGACGTGAGTTGGTATCTATAAAAGATATCACAGGACCTACCGTGGCGCTAACGTCCACTCCGACCACTACCTTGTGATGGTCAAACTGCGCCCAAAACTTTCTGTCATCAACAATTTACGGCACCGGCGACAGCCACGGTACAACCTAGAGCGACTAAAGCAACCAGATGTTGCCCCAGCATACGCGCAGAATCTCGAAGATCTTTTAATTTCAACTACCTTTGCTTATCTTGACAGATACGCGTATTTCGTCTACAATGTGCAGACTTCTTCAGTATCTCGTACTAATAACTCGACTAGAAGTACGAGACACTGAAGAAGTCTGCACTTTGTAGACGAAATACGCGTATCTATTAAGATAAGCAAAGATAGTTGGAATTAAATGGAAAATACTAATGTTTCTTCAAATTTCTAGTTACTGGTATTCCACTTTACAGCTCAAACCCTCTAGGATTTAGAAATTCATCATCAAGAGAGGCTTATAACGTGATATATGACGTGATTTGCATAGTCAAGCATTTTTTCCGATAGTCAAGCAGCTCTCAATGCTCTTAAAGCTTTCACATGTAAATCTAAGCTAGTGTGGGAATGCATTCTATCTTTAAGACAATTTGCCAGTAGGAACGAAGTTACTTTATACTGGGTGCCCGGCCATTGTGGTATTGAAGAAAATGAAAAAGCTGACAGCCTAGCAAGAGAAGGTTCAGCATCAAATTTAATGGGTCCGGAACCATTTTGTGGAGTCCCAGAGTGTGCTCTGATGACTGAAATAAAAAATTGGGAAATTTCATTGGTAGAATCAAACTGGAACGCCACGGATACATGCAGACAAGCCAAGAGATTTATAAGACCAAGTGCTGTAAAAGCCCGGATCTTACTAAACCTTAGTAAAAAGACCTTCGGGTAATTACTGGCCTGTTAACTGGTCACTGCCCGAGTAGGTATCACCTAAACAAAATTGGAAGAATTCATTCTACAGAATGTCGTTTCTGCCAATTTGAAACTGAAAACTGCAGAACATATACTCTGCAATTGTGGAGCATTATTCAATCAAAGGATGTCAATAATTGGAAATGGGTTACTAGAGCCCTCCGAAATTTGGCAAAACGATCCTGGTAGGGTATTAGACTTTATAAAACAAGTCGAGCCTAACTGGGATCACGGGCTATGTCAATCAATGTCCATCACACCTTAATTGTGACAGGATATTTGACTTGCACCAAATCAAATATGGGTCATGCAACAATAATCCTTATGAATGGATGCAGTTTTGTTTTGGCTCTACAGAAAAAAAAAAAAAAAAACGAGATATAACTGTTTATTCTGGCAAGTGTTTAACGCAATTATCAGCTCGATTGAAGAATCAGCTATCATGTATCAGCTATCACAGCTATCAGCTATCATATCATCATGTAAATATATACAGCTTGGATCTTGGTTTGAATAAAACTAGTCTTGTATCCTGACATTGCTTCATTTAAATGGGTAGAAGTAATTCTCATCTAGGAGTAAAAATATGACATTTTGACGTATTCTCAAAAGTGAGCAAACAATACTCATAAAAAGAGTTTATTCCTTTGACCTTGGATACACGCTAAGATGAAGTCTACCAAATGGAAAGTTAAAATATATATCAGCGCCATCATTAAATTAGGGCGAATCCACTTTTGTAAACAATGGCTTTCGTAGTCATTTTCTCTTTTAAGAAAAAGGTCACAAATACAAATTAGGCACTCTTTAAGGAAGAGGAGCTTTATTTCTATCCGCTGATATATTAAATTTGAAGTAATTATATTAAACTTCCGATAAATTAGCAGACAAAGTGTTTGTTTACAAAAGCAGATTCGCCCTAATCAAATATTGGTACTGATTTTAATTTTATATTTTCAAACATGCCCTACGCTCAATATAAACTACCTCTATTCAATTCGGGGTCTTACGAACCTATCAATAGTATCTCTTCACATTTTTGGGTCTAACAGAAATTGCTGTCGACTCCTAGGGTTGCATGTTCATAATAAGGATATTCCCAAGATATTTGCTGATGACTAACCAATCACCAAGAACATAACTTTGTTCACAATTTTGTTCATCGAAATTTGAAGGTGTGCCCCTTTATAACATTCATGGCTGCCTAGGAGACGTCCCTTACTTAAATACGAAGTCTGTGCTAGGAACCTGGTTATTTTGTAAATCTACTCTGATAAATCGACATTAGTATACATCAATTTGTTTTTACGTTATTTTCAATAGCTTAATGTTGGAAATCAATCAATTTCAATATTAAAATTGATGCGTAGACATTTTCCAGATAGATTAGAGCAGAGATTTTGAAAGTCGTTCATGTAATGAATTAGTTATTAACATTCAAAACCTAACCATATTTCGTGACGCTCCAAGTTCTCGTACTCGCAACGTGTAACGCTGTATTGAAAACAAAGACGTAGTAAACCTACCACAATACTCTAACTACGCATATCGGACACCTAAAGCGTAACTATCAAATGGGTTGGATATTCTTGCTTATTAATCACCCTTCTCTCTAGCGTTTGTTTGGGTCTCAACAATTACAGATAGCTATGATAAAATTTTCAAGTAGTTTTAAGCACAGATTTGGAGCAGTTAATACCAAAAAAGACGGCTTTAAAATTCAAATTCAGAAACCTCCAAATTGCGATCTATCAAGCACTAACATACTCTATGTACAATAATTGTAACACAATACAGTACCATATCGGGTGTTCATCAAATGGGATCTTCAACTTTATTTTCAAGGAGAGTAATGGTAGAATATCATACTAAGAAGTAGTTAGGAAAAGCAGTTTTCAATATAAGCTGTGTGGAAGTTCTATGGATATTGCAGATATGGGACTCAAATCAATTGAGATTGATTTGCGTGATAGAACGTGTAGTTTTGTAAGTCTAAGAAGAACAACTGCAAGTAATACTAAAGTTCTGTCCAGTTAGAATCCAGAATGAGCGGAACGAAAAGTGACCGCTGGAAGAAATATGTTACGGTGGCTGGTTGACCTAGACGCTCACTTTCTGTGGTATAAACTTCACGGTGTTTCGTGCAGTGAGTCAAAAGTTATTCCAGATGGAAGCATAGAGGAGAGAACAAATTCTGCACACCCACGTTGATAATCCAACGTGGTCCGCAATAAAAATCGCAAAAATGTTGAAAATTGCCAAATCTACCGGGTATGATGTGCTCAAACGTTTCGGGACTATCAGATAATGAAACCGCACAAAAATACACTGTTGCTCGCTGTACTGTTCGAAGAATTCGTTTGCGAGCAGGATATCGTTCTTATGGAGCCACCAAACAACCAAACAGAACGTTGGAGGAAAGTTTCGTCACCAAAACTTGAGTCTCGGAAATTGTACCAGCAGGTTTTGACGAAATACCAAGGATACCTGCTCATCGACGATGAATCCTACGTCAAAATGGATTTCGGACAGCTTCCTGGCTAAAAATTCTACATGGTTACGGCACGAGGAGATGTTCCTGCAAGGTTTAAGTTTGCTTTTATGGACAAATTAGCAAAAAAAAACTGATGATTTGGCAAGAGATATGCAGCTTCGGAGCAAAGACCAAGGTTTTCGTGGCGAAAAAGACGATAGCCTCGGAGCTGTACAAGAATGAATGCCTCAAAAACCGCGTACTACCTTTCATTAAAGCCCATAAAGGTCACGTGAAGTATTGGTCAGATATGGCGAGTTGCCACTACAGCCGGGAAGTCATCCAGTGGTAGCGTGATAATAACGTAGATTTCATCGAGAAAAACATAAATCCACCCAACTGCCCGCAGTTCACGCCAACCGAGAGATTTTGGGCAATGATGAAGTGGAAGCTTAAGAAAAGTGGAAAAATGGCTTGAGACGCGACTCAGATTACCAAAATGTGGATCAAATGTGCCAAGGAAGTTGACTTCGGAGGTGTGCAGCGTTTGATGGGAGGAATAAAGAAGAAAGTGCTAATTTTCTTTAGAAACGAAGAGAAATGATTTGTATTGATATTTCTTCCTTAAAGTACAGTAAATTACCTTTGTTGGTGAATTAAACTTATTTGTACGTCAATCCGTTACCGAGATACAGATGATTTTATTATTCCGGATTCTAAATGGACATAGCTTTATATATTTAAATCGCATTCCTTAAGGGATAATAGAAAAAATCAAAAATTAATAATTCTTTAGAACCAGAATCCTTAATGATGAGACATGGCATACACGAGCAGACCAAATACGGTACTTATAAACCAATATTAGATTCCTATCGTCGAAAGTTTTCGACTTAATCAAGAAAGTTGGTTCCATTGTTAAGAACAGCAAACGTCTTTTATAATCAATGGAAATTGCGTGGTAGTCAATTTCACTCAAATTTACTGTGTAATCATCCGATAAATTTTACTACTTGTAATGAATTCTTAAATCCACACTTGTAACAGCACCCAGCACATCAAGCGTGGTCTAGCTTTGTACCTGCACTCTTATCGACTGAGTTAAGGTCCATTTCCTTGCTACAGATCCAGTAATCTAGTTCCTCTTCGAAATTTTATCATCAGTAAACCAAAGCATCCAGCACACACAAGTTCACACCAAAGTGCGGTTTGCGTCCAGTCGATTGGCCTGAAGCCTGCTCACATCACAACCACCAATTGACACGGGAATCATCGGTGGCGGAACGTGATCAGTGCAGCATCCGCTGCCTCAGGGCCTGACGGTGTAGCGTGCGGTTGTGCTGGTCACGTCAGCCATAAATTAGTTTTACACAGGCATTCTGCGGATGCGACAATTCTCGTGCCTCGCAGCGACGTGATGTTCAACACGGGTAACGTGCACGCATGTGTGTATGTGAATGAAACTAGGTTCCGCACATTTCACACCAAATGTTATAAGTGGAGAAACCCAGGCAAGACGGTCTTCCAAAATCCGAATATATCCCAATGCTCGAAAAACACCACCTTCACAGTTGAGAATTTTCCCATGTGCAATGCATTGTCGGTTGTGAGCTAGACTAGCGAGTACCCGCAGCAATAAAGCACCTGCTACTTACTTACAACTGATGTTCACCCAAAAACAGTAGTTATGAGCAGTGAGTAACAAACTGTTTCCCCTCCGCAGGGTACGTGGTCTATAATTACAGTAATCGCGTTATAAATCACACGTCCTTCAACCCAAACTGCACACCACCTGGCAGCACCCTAGGGCAACTTCGACTTCGCTGCCGCTTCAATTGGTGCTTACCCGAAAGAAACTGTATTTCGTCTCCACCATCCTACTCCTCGGGAAATTCCATCGCCATTGTCGTCGTCGTCGCCGTCCTGAGTGGAGTTTAGTTTAAAATCATAAATAACACTTAATTTAGGTCCGGTAATTTATGGTCGATGCTGCATGGGAATGGCGGTGTTTTCAAGGAAGTCTAGGTAGACGGAACATTGTTGCAGCTAACCCAATTATGAGTGATTTTCAGTTCATTATTATTACTCACTTCAGTCGCTGAGCGGAGCACGGCGACGGAATGTCATGGAAAAGAAAATATTTAGTTAGGAGTTTTAAAAGACCATTGAGGGTGATTGATTCATTTTTTCATATAAAATTGGTAAGCTCAACGATAACTACTCTACGAAACCGAGCTACATTTCTTTTTATTCGCCTGAACATTGGCTTTGTTCATCAGTTTTGTATAAAACACTCTATTTATTAGCCTCTCCTAAAGGTTGATAAGTGGAAATCTTAAGGCCATATCACTTATTTAGCTTAAAATACATCACCAAACAAACTGAGAAAGTTTCAAAAATGTCTACCAAATTAATCCTTCATTCCTGGAAGATGCCAAAACTTCGTTGCCCGCTATCGATTTTGGCTACCGCAAATTATCTTTTCTCAGTAAATCCACTAATCTGCGATTCGGCTATTCGATTTTCTTATCCACCCAAGTCTTCCAAGAAATCAAACTCATAAGAAAAGCGGTACCTTCTCCGCAAGTTTGACGTTTCCAAAATCGAAAAAGCAGAACGGCAGAATTCTTTGGTTAAACTTCCTCTTCCGGCCGATGAATTACTGCAGTTGACAACGATCGTTGGCAAACTTTCCCAGGCTCAGCTGTTGCAACACACTCACTCATCGCATCCTTCATGTTTCCATCGAAACATACGAGATTCTCCTCCACCTCTTCCCGCCTACTGCCATCAGATTGATGGCAAATTAATTAAAACTTTCCGCATTCGCTCATTTCTTGCACCTCCTTGTACCCAGACGCAGTCACAACTCTCTCCGTGCAGGCGACAGATAGGCAGACTTTGGCAAAAAAGATGAAACAAAAGCTCTCGCTCACAAAAACAAAAGCAATCATCTGTGAATCCTTCCCCGTTCAACCAGCGACCAACATCCAAGGCGAAACTTTCCGACTTTTACCGAGAAAAGGAAATCTCCGGTTCGCTTATGTTGTTGTCGCATAATCACACGCTCATTTTTCCTTCTCCGTGCTTCTTTTGTGTCTCTGATGTCACTGTTTCACAAACTTTCACGCACACACACACACACATCCTCACACCGCTTCTCCGAATTCGGATGATTAATGAAATTTCGTCACGAGTGGCATTGTTTAGTAAGCGCCAGAAGGAGGCAGACAAATCAGCAACATGCACGGCAGATGGAGGCGCATCATCTCGCATCAGCCCCGAACCGAAAGACAAAGTTTCTGCTGCCACGAATGATTAGATTTAGCACCGGTCCCGCCCCGTTCCGTACCTGGCGTAGCAGTCAGTGTCACGACTCTTGCTGAGCCACAGAAGATTTTGTTTTTCTGTAACAAGTTCATTTATTTGTACAGGCTCAATTGAAGCAAGTTTACAGACAAGTTTTTTTTTTCAATTTTCTTGAAATTAAAGTTAGGAGGGATTAACTGATTACTCGCGGCCTTCTCGAGGTTAGTGGGGAAAACAATATTTCGTAAGAATGGAGGGAGTTGGAGTTCAAGTAGTGTTTACAGAACACTCGATTTCTATCTGTATAATGTATTTTTTTTTTGAACATATTCAGGAGAAAATAAGTACGAAAAAAGAAATCAATAATTAGAACTGAACATACAGTCATACCACAGATGTAAATTTGCTTTCTGAACTGCTGATCGCCTTAACCCAAAAAATCTTAAATGAGTACATTAATGGCTATTGTGAAAGCGAAATTGACTTTTGTCACTTGGTGAAGTGAGAAAAGTTACATTCCTGTGACGTGGCTCTCCATTTGATTTGCGCAGAAGAGTCACGACACTGGCAGTGACTTTTCTCATTGCATCAAGTTACGAAAGTCTTGACTCTCGGAATAACCTGAATTAAGCTTCATGTCTATTTCGACCTCGAGAAGATTCATTCAGCTCAGATCTGACTACATGTTGCTCAGCGGAAAACCAAACCACAAGATCGCCGGTCCTGCTGACCTTGTTTACATTTACAGAGATTACTGTCACTAAGCCTATTTAATACGGTATCAATGAGCGTTTAAAGAATAGTCATTGAGCATGAGGCGAAACATCACACGAAAGAAGTCTTGACCCACATCAAACCCCTTAAACCAAAATTTATGCAACACCAGCGTTACATGATAGAATGATTCCAACGAATTTAATATCCTTTACTCCATTTACTTTGTCCACGGACGAATGATTGTGAAAGAGAAATAGTTCTTCGAAGGCGATTTTTCGATCATAAATGTCATAAATGACTCGTAGTCCGCTCTCTCATGACTCGGAATCAAGCAATGGGTAGAGTGGGACCAAATTAAAAACTACAGGGACCAGTCCCATTGGGTTGTTCGGAATAATGATGTAGGACTACGCAACTAAATGTAAAGCATTCCGATTGTACAATGCAATATTTTCCAATGATTATTACATAAAGAACTTGGTGTGTTCTGATTAAATTGGTGCTCAATAACATAGAAATGATTAACATATTTGTTTTTTTTAGATGATAGGTCGTACAAACTGTCCTGGAGCTTAGAACTTAAGATCTACAGTTATATCAGTAGCTTTATCCGCTTCACCATCCGCCATATCACGTATTGACATTGATTTATTACTCCGAATAAGAGCTACCACTTTCTGATCTAGTTTACGGTTGACAGATCCGGGTTTTCTGCCACTTCCTGACAGTACATCCAAAGAAGAGGTTATGTTGGATTTCCCAAGTAACACAACCTGTTATGTTATATTCAAAAAATCTTCTTTAAAACATGATCTCATGTATCTTCCAACTACACATAACTTATATCAGGTATCATATATGATCAAAACAGCGCAATAAATTGATTTATTTGAAACATCTTTAAGGTCACAAAATATGTTTTAAAATACAGATTTAGGACTAATAATTCATTAATTGTTTTGTTATTTATTCTCCGTGCGAGGAGTAACGACTAATAATTCGTTTTCACGATACTTTGAATAACATGCTTTCAACATGATGATGTCTTATCATGGTAGGTTTCAAAGTAATTCCAAAGTAATTCCAAAGTAAAAACAAAGAAACACATCAATATGACATGCAACTTCGATCAATGTCAAATGAACAGAAGTTAACAAAGATTGTAAAGATTGTTGTGATTGTGAAACAAATTGTTTGTTTATAAGGAGAATATGCACAACTCATAGTAAAAATATGGCATTCGTTTTTGGCCTAATCGATTATTCAATATATATCAGAAATCTAAAGATTGTGAATGCTCACAACGCTTAACAAAACATCATATGCGAGGCAGCTTCTATGGTGCAACTTTTGGTTTTTCTCTTGCATAATATATGCACCGTTCTAAAGATTAAAAAACTCAACAAAAAAATTCTCCTATATTTAACAATTTTGTAGTTTCTCTGTTGGAATCATCAAAAATCGTCATGGTGGGTTAGACAAATGGTCTACACTGTCGATTAGAAGTATTTTAAAAACATAAATATTGTCTATATAATCGAGCAATTTTCTTTCTTACTCAAAGTGTATCATCTAAATCATCGACAAAAAAAAACGCAGCTTTCAAAATTTTTAGTGATAATCGTACTCATAGTTTCAACCGGCACTGTAATTTTCTCTATAGCTATGGCGTGGAGTTGAAATTGAGTCCAAAATACATCAGAAATACATCACATCCAAAATAGAGCAGTCTAATAACATACTCATCATGTTCCATTGCAAATTTGTGGAGTTAGTAATTATAACATCATAATAACCATATAAGAGCATCTTCTTAGTTAAATGTCAGAAATTTTAGAAAAAAATGACTTTTCTTGTGAACCGTCACAATAAATCAACTGCTGCTGGCAATTCTGATAGAATGCTATACTGCCGGAAAATTTGTTTGTTTTATTTTTGTAGTTAGACCAATTCGGTAACCGTTGTTAAGAAGATATCTTAGATATCTTAGAAGAAGAAAAGGCTAGGTCACCTCTATAATCGTATAAATGTATGAAAAATAATGAGAATTCATAAAAATATCATCACACTCATAAGAAATATTACTGTCAAGTCCGATCTTAGTTTAAATCTGCTAGTTTGACACTTGGTGGATTGAACTGTTGTGTTCATGCATTTTTGCATTTAGTTTCACTTATTAATAACTTGATGATAGGGTCAATTATAGACATCGAGACGATCAAATCGACTCGACACTTGTCACCGTCGAATCGAGCAAATTTGCACATTACAGAAGGCGACTGAATCTGATCGAGTTGGCAACCGAACTCGACTGTCAACTGTAATGCTGAGAGATTTCAAAATACCATTGAAAGCCACGTCATTGCGGGTGGCTTTTCTCACTTCACCAAGTGACAAACGTCACTTGGACTCACGGAAAACCCCTCCTTGAATTTCAGGGAAGTTTACTCTTGATCTTCTGTGAAACTACCAGTTGATCTCCAGGAATTTTCCCTCCTAAACTTTAAGTTAATTTCATCATAAACTTCTTAGCAGTCACTCCTACATTTGTTGGAAATTTACTCCTAAAGTTTAGAATACTTGCTTCCAGACATTCTGAGAAGTCTGAGAAGGAAAATTTATCGCTAAACTTCTTATAAGACCTATCCTGAACATCCGGGATTTTTTTCAAAACTTCTGGGAGGTCTCTTCTGAACTAAATAAAGTAGGTTAGTTTCATCCTCAACTTCGTGAGGAAGCTTATTCCTGAACATCTGGGAAGTATGACCTTGAACTTAGCGGATGTTTTTACTTGAATTTCTGATATTGTCTTGCTTAAACTACTTAGAAGTGCCCCTTATACTGAACAGAAGTCCCTTCTTGACCTTCGGAGAAGTTTTTCTTTCTGATCTTCTGGAAAGTCTCCTTCAGTACATTGAAGAATCCCTCCAGAATATTTCTTTCTGAATCTCTAGTGAATTTCTAAAATTGTCTAGAGAGTTCTCGTGATCTTGAACAAGCTCACAGAAGTTCTTGGTAGCTTTATCAATATTCGAAAATCTCGTGACATGCTAACAAAATTTATGAAAACTTCTATCGGATCCTCCTCCCAGTCCAGGTCATTGTTTGTATGTATGCGAGACACTTACGAACATTGTGCTGAATTTTGTACATTTTCCTTGAACTTCCGTCAAATCCTAAGTGGATCTACCGGAATCTTATATAAAATCCGAGTGTGCATTGTTTGAAAAACATGCACACAACTTCCGAAAAGATCTCACTACTTTTCGGGAAATTCAAAAAAAAAATTCTAGAACAGCTGACACGTTAATAAATTTGCCTATTTTAACTTTCATCAAATTAATAAACTATTCAAACTCTGCATAGAAATTACAACTTGTCTTTTACAGGTCCTAATTCGTAGTTCATGTCTTCGATAAATACGTTATGCATTATTTCAATTTTATTACACGGAAACATTTCTGTTTTCATGAATAAAACATCCTGAAACGAACCCTCATTTTATATTACAAATTCCTGACTCTTATTCATGGTTTCATTATTGAAATGACAGATGCAAGTCATGAGCTTAAGAAGTCTTGTTGTGCCTCTAACCTAAAGTTGTGTAATCAAGTTAATTAGTCAAGAGTCATTTCAAGAACTACTATAGCATAGTAAGTGAATCCACTAAGTACTATTCCAGCGCATGGTTTTGACCCGTTTTATTCATGATGTCATTGCGGCGGTAGAATAGTTCCTATCATGAATATTGCTCATGATGTATATTCATAACACAAAAACACAACATTTTCATGAAATCATTTTCTGTTTTCTCGTTGTTCTTATACACATTATTTCCCGTGTATAATAAACACTTTCAGGAGATGCTGAATTTCCACAGGAACTAGTCTTGCTTACACTTTACCGTAACACCCCCGCCTGCCTATTCCATTGAGATCTCTTTCAAATCTAACTCGATTGTTTAATTCAATTTCTTCCTCTTTAAGCTCAAGTTTAAGTTTTTCGCTGTTATGGTCATATTTGAGTCGAGAATTAAGTCATATGTTCTAGTAAAATACATGAGTGACTTATGAAAGCAAATGTATTGCGAGAACAGCTCCTCTCAACTTGTATTTGGCAAAAGATGTTTTTCATTCCATTCTTAATACTCTTTAATAACAAAATTTCAAGATAACTGACCAAAAAGATGGTTTTGGTGTTACTTGGGTTTTCACTCGTGTGATGAACTCCAAAGCGCTGCCCATCTGAAAATTGTAAACAGCTTGATCACTTCAACGTGCGTTTCTGCCGTACGAAGATTTATTGGCCATCAAGGAGCTTCAGTGAAGATTTTCAGCGATAATGGGACCAACTTACAAGGCACCAAGTGACTTCTACGGGATCAAATCGAGCTCAACGTTCACCAGTTCGAAGCGTAAATAGGTTTTTATACCACCATGCTCCACACATAGGAAACAGAGGGCTTGGGACTTAGGTTGTGAAGGCTGAGAGCGTATTTCACATACCAGCCATTAGACTCGGATCAGATTTTGGCGTTAACTCCGAACCACTTTTTGCTCAGGAGTTCATGTGGTGCTGAGAAATCCAACGTGGGTATTCGCTCCCTGCAGCGGAATCTGCAGAGAACAGCTGGGTGTCTTCGGAAAACGGTGTCTGATAGAATATCTGCCAGTCATTCGTTGGTAGTCGAAGGAGTTTTAAAACGCAGCAAGAGAGATCAAGGGTGGTGAGTTCCAAATAACAATTTTAGATTGATTCCAGCCTTGCAGCCCTCCTCCCGGCTATGTTGATAAGACTTCAATCACAACTGTTCTGTCTACCAACACTTCCTCTATGCATTTTTGAAGTTGAAAGTTGGACAAAGTGACGGTTGTGAGAACAAGTTAATTAAATCTTCATAAGACTAAGAGGTTGGTGAATGACTGGACAATGCATACCATTGGGACTTCGCGTACCTGCAGGTAAAACAAAGATCCTACTGCGATCCTTAGCCTCTTGTCCAGTCACTCCTATCTCTACCTCCCCGTGGTGCCGACTAGGGTATGAGTAACCATAGGAAAGATCGGGTAACCAACCCCGGTGGGACCTTGGTCATATGCTGACAGGGAAGGGGGGGCTGCCCTCTTCAAAGGGTGCAGTCTATCTGAGCGTCTGTTCTCCATGTTAGGGGCGGTTTGCATGGTAGGAGTGGCTGATCATCGTCCTTGTGCCAGCGTGGAACTCTAAACAGTGCTGTGCACGATGGTCCCCCGGCAAGACAGGGTTGGGGAAGGCCTAACAAGCCACCCTTAAAAAATCAGTGTTACAAATAATACAGAAGTTAATACGGACCGGAATAGACAACTTCTATGTACAGCAGAGGTCACGCCGGCCTTAGTCTGATTGGTAAGGTAAGTAAGACTATCAATATGTATATAATGTTCTAGTGAAAGCTAATGCGACCACTTGAGAAGATTCATAAAACCTATTGGCTGCCATGAAAACCAGCATACGGCCAAATGGCCACAGCTGTCAAACTTAACTGTGATATCATTGTTGGTTTTTGTTGTTCTACTATGTTACATTCTCTGCTCTTTTTATTCATTTAGCAGTAAATAATAATTTCTGCTAGAACAAACGATGTTAAGAGAAGTGTCGATAGGTCTGATAAAGCTCGGTAGGTTTTGAAAATTGAATAGAAGTAGTTTTGATATTGAGCGTATTGCTTTTGTAAGTAAATATTTCGATGCAAACACACACACACTTCGCCACACATCCCCATGCGGGGTAGGTCAAGGCAGGAACGGATTTGCCACCTTGACGGGCAAAATGTTTGGGTTTGATCCTGCTCAAATATTGCCAATGGCACAAAATGGTTCTAGCGATGTGAAATCCTTGTTTTTACACGAAAAACTGCCTATTAAAAGCTCTACACTGAATTTCAAAACTACTTCTATTCAATTTTCAAAACCTGCCGAGCTCTATCGGACATATCGATACCTTCTCTCCACATCTTTGGTTCTAGCGGAAATTGCTTATCACTACTGAAATTTCATGATGTTGCAAGATATTTTCAATTTCCAAACATTATAATTTAAACTTGGCGCACTGTACGCAATAAATAAAAATATAATTCATAAAGTAAATAACATAAAAAAAAAGTTCTTGAGAGAAATGTTGTTTGATTGCCAAATATCCAAACAATGCGAGGTTACGCAAAATTTACAAATAAAGCGACATAATGCAAAGTTACAACAACATCGATAAATTAATCATGAATTTCCTGAAAAATATGGTATTCAATAAGCTTATTAAATAAAATGCCAAAATTGATCTCCGATCTACAGTTCATTTGCGTAGCAAAAAAAAGATTTGAAAAATTTTAAGTCACATGTTTACCGCTAGAACTTTTTATTATGACGGAAAACTATCAGCCTATTATTGCGTTCATACTAATTTCCATTGCTTTTTTTTGAAAGTTTTACCGGTCACTTTTGAATTATTGCAGGTGAACATTGGCGTAACTACTGGGGGTGCCTGGGGGGCCAGGCCCCCTCCAGAATTCTGTAGGCCCCCCCCCAGGATTTTTCCCGAAAATATTTCTAATTTGAAATGAAACACTATTCATAAATTGAAATAGTTTGAACGTGTAACTATTTATGAAGGAGTAAAGTGCGTATACCCTCTTCCCCACACTTTTCATTTACTCCACTGTATCGTATTGAAGACTCCAAGTAAAGCTAAAGTGAGGTTAAACACCGTAGTATCTAAAACTGAAATTAATTATAACTTTCTGGCTATTTTTCAAACTGTATGGAATTGGTTAGTATGGTCATTATCGTCGATTTTCCTATACTTTTATCACCAATTACTTTTCTTAGATAGCTCGAAAAACCATTCTAAACGAGCGACCTCTACGACGTTTAACCTCACTTTTGCGTTTCCTGGATTCCTCCATAGGATGTGAAGTTGGTATATCGATAAAAACCATAGTTAACGACAATCAGATCTATGAGAATTCCGATACATAAACAATACACCCACATCGCTCGAGAGTTTGCATCTGTTAAAAGTTGGTTTTTTTCGTGCTGTTTAATAACGAACGATCGGTTAAATGAAGTTTATAACTCAATAATTTATTGAGTTACAATGACAAATATACTCAATCACCGCATATCATAACTAGATATTATCTAGACATGGGCGTAGTCAGGATTTAAATTGGCCGCCATTTTGGACTTCAAAACTAATTCAAAGTGGATATCTGTCTTTCTTTTTTCGAAAAATCGATTGTTTTCGGGGAACTATTTTTCTGATGCTATTTCTCAGTCGCCATTTCCAGGAATCCTTTTCCCAGAGGTAATTTCCCGGATCGACCCACTTTCCAGAGTAGATCTTTGTTCTTTATGTTTTCTGTCCTAATATTGTTTTTGGGAAACTATTGCTTTCCCGTATTTTCCAGATGAAATTTATAATTTGAACGCAGAGGGTCCACTTAGGAGTGCACTAGCAGGCATGTGCACAAAACTAGTATATCGCGGTGATTTTTGTAAAAAGTGAATTTATTCAATTACTTTTTTTGTTCACTTAGTAGATATTTGAAAATTTATTTTAAATTCTATTAATTATAAAACTTCAAGACTCATATCTAAAATAATAGCGACAGTAAAACTTAGAGCCTGTTAAGTTGAAACATAAGATTTGAAACACTTGTACGTTTTTTAATTTTATAATTCAAGAAGGTTCTACAATAATGAGTTTTGTTTTTCGAATTCTAGATATATTTTCTCTTTAACGAAAAATTTTGTAGAGTATAGGATTGATTAGAAGTTTTGAAACTAATGAATGTACATACTTAGATTTTTTCACAGAAATCTGTAAAGTTTTACCGAATTCTCAACAGTTGAACGTTCGGTAATCTGATTTTACGGATTTCGGTGAAACTTGACAGTAATCTGTAAAAAAATTACCGGATTTCGGTAAATCCGTAAAATCAGATAACCAAACGTTCAACTGTTGAGAATTCGGTAAAACTTTACAGATTTCTGTGAAAAAATCTAAGTATGTACATTCATTAGTTTCAAAACTTCTAATCAATCCTATACTCTACAAAAATTTTCGGTAAAACTTTACAGATTTCTGTAAAATAATCTGAGTGTGTACATAAGCAAAATATAGAGATAGAAGTTTATTCATTGCCGATAATATTTTCAAAAATGTAGTTTTAGAAGTAAGGTTAACCTATAATCAGGTAAATTTTTGTCATCATAATATTTGTTGGGGTTGACTTCCGTACCACTAGTTATCGACATAGACTGCAAAATGGGCCTGTGTGTCACCCTCAAAAGGCAATAATTGAACTATTCACAACACAGTATTGATGAAATGCATATAGTAATTTAAAAATCATTTCTGGAGAAACTTCAGCACTACCAACATAGACAGTATTCTGAACGTCGTTTCCAGAAAGTGTTCGAAAAAATAATATAATAGTCTACTTAGACATCTTTAATTAGAAATGGATTCAATGTTGTTGAGTGCAATATTGCAGAAATGGGTACTATTTTATTTTATTTACTTAGAATAACGTCACAAAACGATAACATAGCCTGATACACAATATCCCTCCATAATGCTCGATTCGTGGCTGCTCCCCTCCAATCCCTTGTGCACCTTGTACCCCCTAGGTCTTGCTCCACCTGGTCTAACCATCTTGCTCGCTGCGCCCTTGTACCAACCGGATTCCCGTCGAACCCCATTT
This sequence comes from Aedes japonicus, assembly GCA_034211315.2. Lineage (NCBI taxonomy): Eukaryota > Metazoa > Arthropoda > Insecta > Diptera > Culicidae > Aedes > Aedes japonicus. The sequence goes on along the minus strand of JASCZW010005750.1, from coordinate 184,126 downwards.
TTGCAGGATAGTTGCCCGGCATTCTCGCAACATGTCCTGCCCACCGTATCCTTCCAGCTTCTGCCACCTTATGAATACTGGGTTCGCCGAAGAGTTGCCACCGTATGAATACTGGTTTCACCGACGAGGAATGGGTACTATGACATGGGGAATTCTACGTCTTTTATAAGATACGAAGACAAAATATCAAATACTTCAAATGGTGCTTACGTGGTCGACATATGCAAGTGTTACCACGGTATTCGTCCTAGTAATGGGGAATGTTGGGAAAGGGTCCAGCCTTGAAAAACAAGCTGTCATGCAGTTCCACCTAAGAAAAAAAAACTCAGTACATACTCTACTCGCAACGCTACCAATGAAATGAAATAAACATTTTTGATCACGATATTTTATGTATTTTATGTATCACCAATGAATTTGGTGATAACGAAGTTTATCGAAGTTTTGAGATTTAGTAATTCCCTCTACTTTATTCATTAATATGGGGGGAAATCTTGCCACACGTGAGGCTTACTTTTATTGAAAATATTTTTAACCTGTTGAAACAGTTATTTATATATTCTTTTCTACAAATTAAATTTTTTTTAATTAAATGATGCCTGCAATAGACTCTTCGAAAAACATATTTTCAATTATCTAAGAATCAAACCATATGAATTAAATTCGAAGGTAAATATTCGAAATATACCGCTTGTAAAAACAGTGTGTTCGCATCTGCATTCACCTAGTAGAGACAGAGTTCTGATTTTTTTTTAAACGCTTCTCAATATTTCCTTGGAAATTTTATCAAAATTTCCTTCACATTTCTTATAACAGTTGTTTAACATTTATTCTTAAGATTTCTTCAAAGGGTTTGATTTTCAATTCATAGGTTCTATTTCGGCGTTATTGGCGTTGGCTATTTTGGGTTATTGGTGGCGGAAATATTATATACATCTATAGTTTTTCATACAAAATTGTTATTTGACATTTCCTATGTCAGCACTCAGAGGATGCATCTAGGGGTGAGACAGCTCTACTCTGAGTTACTTTGATGCACCAAGTAACGTGCGAGTTACTCAATATAGCTTGAAATTAAATCAATATTCATCGGTTTTTATCGGTTGCCAGGGTTTCGAAAAAGTTTGACTTCCAACCAGACTTCCAATTTGTTTGAAAACATTGTGGACATTCTGCTAATGGCAATAGAAGATGGTACAACGGTGAGTCCTACTGAAGTACAATGATGAGTCATGATAGTGATTTGTATAGATTCTTAATTTGCTAAACATCGATTCTGAGACATAACAATAACTTTGTATCGAAAAAGGCAAAGCCTTGCACAAATAGTGGTAAATATGATATAAAATTGTACGAGCATATCAGATATGTAGTTTAAGCGAATGTAGCTTGTTTTCCTAAAACATTAAAAATTGCTAGTTTCCAATTGTGCACACTCGAGAGCTAATGTACTAGCGTCGATTTGTTTGACAGCTGCAAAAACAGAGAGCAAAAAAATGACAGTGCTCGCTTGCTGAGCAACGAGAGTTACTCGAGGTACCTCAAAATCAACTCTGAAATGACTCGCGATGAAGAGCTGTCTTGCCCCTTGGGATGCATTGAGTTGAAATTTTGATAGTAGCTCAAAAGTAACTTGAATTTAAAACTGTGTTACTATTAACTATAAATTTTGAAACACAGGTTTCAAAATAACATCTGATCCACCATCTTAGAAAATTTTTAAAACATTTATTTTATTCACAAAATACAAAAAAATCTTGTAGAACTTTTCAATTTTAAATTATTTAAAAACTAAATTTTTGCCAAACTTTCTAACGTGGCGAATCGGATGTCATTTTGAAGACTGTACTTGAAAATTTATACATTAAACACAGTTTAAAACGGTAGATGCATTTGTTGATTTCGTCTATACTGTAGTTATTTACATTCTTTTGCCATACCTTCAAAAAAATTCGAAAAATTTCGATGGAATTTCGATGCCCTGGAATACTATCAATGCCAATTAAATTCTTAAGTTTAACCTCAAATTACCCATGGATGTTTTTTTCGAACTACTGAGAAGTTCTCTGTAGGATTTTGATGAAATAATCCACGGAATTCTCCTTCAAATTTTTTGAACTCTCTTTAGAAATTTAGCTCGATATAACTCTAAATTGTCGGAGTTGTAAAGGAATCAGTATCAACCGACATAATTTTGAAGATATTTAAAACGCGTAATCCAAACCAAAATTTTGATATACATTTAAAATGTTCATTGACTCAATGTTGTTTTTATGTAGTTGAAATTTTTTTTAGAAATTTAAGCTTGATTCTATTTAGATTCAGGTCTATTCTAAGCCTCGGATGAATTGAGACACCTCAAGAGAATCGAATAAGGTGACTACATTCTCCATTTGATCCACACGGAATAATACGAGGTACATATTCACCACACTCAATTTCTTAAGGCATCTTGACTCACTGAGGCGCCACCTGTTCAGATTCTTCAATAAAAATAACATGTTTCAAATAATTACGCTACTTTCATCGCTCTTTTCAATATTCCTATGAAAGAAAAAAAATCCTCCAGATTTATTGTCTAGCTCCGCCAATGCAGGTGAATAATCAATTTTTTATTGCTAACTATATTGAGTTTTTCAAGTGCGAATTGTTATTTTTTCGTTGGCACAGTGTTTAATAATTTAGTGGCAATTTTGTGAATTTTCAATGCTAAATGTTCATTAATTAGTGCCAGTATATATTTTAGTCGTTATTGGACGCGATCCATCGAACACAACGTCACCCGCTGTCAACGATGATCGTCCAGTCCTAGTTAGGTTTCTCTCTACGATTGCCCAATATTTTTCAATTGGGCGCAGTTCTGGCGAGTTTGGAGGGGTTTTCTCTTTGAACACGATTAGCACACTATTGGCGGAATACCATTCCTGAGTCATTTTTCCGTAGTGGCAAGAAACGAGGTCTGGCCAAAACAGCACGAAACAACTATGTTTCTTCAATAAAAGCAATAAGCATTTTTGCATGCATTTTTTTACATAAATATTTTGGTTGAGAGTGCCAGTTATCACGAAACTTCCGCTTTCAAGCCCACAGTTGCAAATCACCTGCCAAACCAAGTATTTTTTGGGGAACTTTGAAGTTTTTTTCTGTCTCAACTTATCTTGACCCTTTACTTTTCCGGTAGAAAACTTACGAAATTAGATTTCAGTGAAATTTCGAAGGCATGTTTGCTCGATCTTGTGAACATTATTCAACATTTGTATAGTAGTTGAAGATAAGTTCAGGACAAACACTATGAAATTTATATGCCGAAGTTTTACCCATCATCTGAATGGATTCGAAAAAAAAGCCATAATCGGCGATAATGTCTAAGTGTGTACAACCCACATTCCCCCCAGCATAGACACTGCAGCATCATCATCATAAACACCGGTGAATCTCCCTTCAATGCTCAATGGCCGCGTTAATCGTGCGTGTCTCTTTGTGTGGCACACCGGATGGCACCTGTCAGCGGACCATTCTGGGCCAACGTACATCGTTTTCGAGCACAGAACCCCGCCTTTTTTCCACACAGTCGGCCGTGGGCCCACAATCGACGTAATTTGTTATTCCGTGATTTAAATTTGACATTTACCATGGTCGTGGTGGTCGGTAGGTTGTAAAATGTCCCTTCTACGCGTAGTCTCCCGTCCCGGTGCGACCGAATGACTGCATTCCCCGTGGTGTGCTCTGAATGCGCATCCTTTCACAGGAAAATTGAAAGCTTAGCGCTTTTGGAACGACTCGAATGAGTTTGTGTCACATAGTTTGTTGGTGTGTAAGCAGAAAAGAATGCCCTTCGGAAATTTGCTGAGGGGAGGAGAGAAATACGTGCCTTGATGGAAAGCGAGATACATCAGATTGCAAACATACACACACACAGCCGACCACTTATGTACGGTGTGGGATTGGCGTGTCGTACGACAAAAACAAGCGTCAGATCATGCGTTAGTGTGTCATCATCATTTACATATAAATTATATGTTTTCAAATCGTGCCTTTTCTCGCCTGCGCCTCGATGGATGGGTTTATTTTTTGTGTCAAAGTCACGCGGGATGCTTTGAGCGATAGGAAGCACTAAAGTAAGCCTTCCAGAGGCCGCCGAGGTTGCCATCGGAGAGGGGATTTGTGATCCGATAACGGGCTGAAGTGGAATAAAATGCGTGCTGGTGGCGGTTGTGGTGGATGAGGTGGTCGGGAGCAAAAACGATCGGAAGGGTGTCAAAAAGAGCGATAGGTTGCGTTTTCAGATTTATGGCATATTGGATTCCGGGGGCACAAAAAAATATAAGTGAATCCGCGTAGAGGATATTGGGTGGAGCATCGGATCGATTGGCTGACCTACCGACCGACCGACCGACGCCGAAAAAAACTCTAACCGGGTCTTGAAATATAGAGATCAGAGGACAGAGCGCAGGAGACTGCCACGTTTCCGCCGCGAGAAGAGCCATTAGCATTGTGGGTCAAACGGATGAAAGTCGATTTCGGGTGAGAGGGTTGATTTAAGCGGGATTAATTCTAACTATGATACGTTTTACGGTGAAGTTTACATGAAGGGATATTATTACGTGATAATCGACTACTAATAACTGTAGCAAGTGTGTGAATACTCGTAAAGTTGGAAAATATTTGTTACAATTAGCCTACAAATGTATTTGGATCGCTTCGAAGAGGCAACCCAGAAGGAAATGTTGTATCAGATGAACATATAAAATTGCACTTTTTGGCCCTTCCGAACGTTCTGTCAGAGATAGGGGCCAATTCCAGAAAGCGAGTCGACCGTCACTTTGCTCGACAGGTTTATTTTGCTATAGCAGTTGTCGGAATCGTCGAAATTTTGTCGAGCAGGTCCACTCAGTAGACCGTTCGAAATCGGGTGTTGGATCTGTCACATTCTGTCGAGTAAGTTTGTTTTGATATGCGTTTTTTCGTCTGGAATTGATAACTGACTGAGCAAGGCAAGAAATACCCTAAATCATTATTTTTTTTTATTTTTTGAGGTGAATTAACAGAAACACAATATCCTTGCGAAAATTGTCCACTCTTAAAAATAAAAAAACAAAGGCTGTTGTCCAGTTGGAGCCAGCAAAACAAATAAACAAACGCCTTGGATCGGAATGGCAAAAAGTAAGTATCAATTTTTGGTTTTATTGCAAAACTTGAACAAAATGAAATGTTGGGAGCCGATGAAAGACAAAGAAAAATAGAGAACCTAGAAAGGAGAAAGTAAAATACTTAAACTTGAACCGAAATAAAAAGAAGTTGAAATAAAAAACAAGAGCAGACATCAATGAAACAAGCTGCCTGAGTGTTCCGGTAGAGTGTTAGCTAGACTCCGACTCCGTAGGGTGTTAGCTAGACTCCGTAAAAATCTAGCATGTCCCGGTCCCGTGAGTGTTATTACATAATAACTTGAAATAATGTATAAAATAATCATCAAATACATGAACTACGAGTTTCATACACGATATTAGAGATTGTAAAAGACAAGTTATAATTTCTATGCAGATTTTGAAAAGTTTATTAATTTGATGGAAGTAACAACAGGCAACTTTATGAACGTATCAGCTATTCTAGTTTTTTTTTCAGATTTTTTCGAAAAGTACTGAGATCTTTTTGGAAGTTGTGTGTATGTTTTTAAAACAATGCAAACTTATACGAGCATTTTGAAAGTAATATAAGCTTTCCGATAGATCTATTGAGTATTTAACGAAAATTTTCTATAATTTTTTTGTATGTTAATAAAGTTATCAAGAACTTCTGTAAGCTTGTTGAAAATCATGGGAACTCCTTCAGAAAATTTACGGAATTTCCTAGAGATTCAGAGAGGAATATACTGGAGGAACTTTTCAGAAGATCAGGTAAATGATTTCTCAAAAAAAGTCTTCTCTTAAGTATAGGGGCCAATTCAAAGTAGTTCAAGCAAGAATATTTCAGAAATTCAAGAACAAACATCCACAAAGTTCAAGATCATACTTCCCAGAAGTTCAGGAATAAGCTTCCTCGAAGCTTAGGACGAAATAAACCCAGTTAATTTTGTTCAGAAGAGAACTCCCCGAAGTTTTGAAAAGATTTGCCTCGTTGTTCAGAATAGGACTGATAAGACGTTCAGAATAAAATTTACCTTTCCAGAATTCTCAGAAAATCTGAAAGACTCTATTTCGAACTTGACAAGTGAGGTTTCAAGATATTCAGGAGCGAAGTTTAGATTAGATGTTAATTTGTTTTATCAGTAATTCAGAGAACTGGAGGAAGGAAGTTTTAAGAAGTTCAGACAAATATCAAAGAAGTTTTCGTTTTTTCTTCGATTAAGAAAAAAATCCCACTAAGGATACCAGAAGCTCAGGAAAAAGATTGAAGATTTCACCAGGAAGCTAGAAAACTTTGAGATACAATCAATGAAAAAAGAACGATTACTGTCCAAATTTTAATAAATAACTTTCTCCGTAGTTTTTTTACCTCGCAACTTTGGAACAGATTTTCTATGAGGTTTTCAGTATAGCAAAAACATTAATATAATTGACAAAACAAGCATGAAATTCCAAACACTTATCTTTCAAATGTCAGAAATGACAACTAAGATGATGGAAGCCCTGAATTATTGCATGGTGTAATATTTCAAACCAATTTGAACTAATAATCAAATTTACTAGAACATTTCGTTGACTGGTACTTCCTATATTGAACTCTTCAACTTTTATTTATTTACTATAATCAACATTTTTTGCCTCGGGCTGGGTCATTTCTCTTAACACACTGTGTGTTTTGTTGACTTTTCCGGGGGTGAGATTTTATCTCGGGAATAGGGCGTGAGAGGTTTTGATGTTAACCGCTTCGCCGGGGCCGCCCTCCTCTCCTCTACGAAATTTGTTGGAGCCAAAGACTGTACATGTAATTTACATTTAGCTACAATTTGTCTCATCCCGTCATCTACACATTGGTGCAGTCAAAGAACACAGCGAATCAACCATGGAATAACCTCAAGATAGCGATCCAGGACGATTGAATGAAACGAAGGATCGGATTAATGCGTAAGTTGACCAGCATTTGCTTTTGCAAGACGAATCGCTGGGGAGTCCTTCGTTAATGGCATTAGGGTACCAGCAGTGGTGGTAATGTACTGTATTTTGATATTTAGATTTTGATATTTGACATTTTTCATTACGACCACATGGAACAAACGCAAAAGTGACCCGTCGTGGGAGAAAATCTCGTATGACATTTCTCTACCGTTTTCTCCAGGCGACGAAAAATTTTTGCTGTCTTCAGTCGGTAGTTAAAACAATTTTACGACATAGATTTATGTCGCCCAGAATTTCGTTGATTGCTGGCTTATTTCTGCATACATATGATGTTTAGTATATGGAATCAAATTGTAAGAACGGATACTAGCAACTCAAAATCATATATAACCAAATAAGCGTCTTTTTAATCAAGCTATCAATTTCAGTCTCATACCATTTCTTAACTGTTTGAAACTGTCAGCAGGAATAGGAAGAAATTTCTCTCTCTGTTTTCTATCTTCTGCGTTCGCTCGAACTGTACACATAAACTGCTGGTGGTGTGCGGGCCTCATATTTCGCTGCAGGTGACTCGTTTACAAACAATTGTACATTTACCACTTCTGAACTTGACTAATTTTGAAGCATTTCACCAGCCGAGCAAGACTCTGGCGACACTACCTCAAAAAGTGTTCCATTTTCAAGTTCGCTTTCCCTTGCTGTCAGTCATGTTCATGTCCACTGTTTTTAATGGTGTTATTTTTGTATGTTATCGTTTTGTCTTCTTGCTATTAAGTTTGCCAGTGTGTTATTTTCGGTCTTTTGTAGTTTTTTTCGTTATTCATGTGTTGTGAAAGTCTTTTTCTGAGCAATTTTCTCGAATCGAAAATAAGTTTTCATTATGTCTTTGAGATATTTGCATTCTACAAGTTGTAGTAATGTCTGATGATACAAGTCTTAGTAGTCGGAACTGTATAGTTTTTTTTGTGCACTGATGGTACTCATGAGAGAGAAGTTTTCTTAAAAAGAGTTTGGTCCAAAAGTGCCCTTAGTTGTCTTGGAGTAATGCTATATCAACACCTCACTTTCAAAACCGCACATTGAGGAAACTACAGCAGCATGTAATCAAAGGATCCAGTTTCTAAGATGCATAGCCTACAGATTGTGGTGTGTAGACTGACAATCTATAACAAACAATTATAAATCAACTGTACTGGAGAAAATACTGTATGCCGCACCAATTATGGACTTCAAATAATTTCTGATGCATTCCGGACCAGTTCTGTAGATAGTCTGCAAATTGAATCAGGTAGGAAACCATAAGGATCTTGCTAAATCAAAAACTTTTAATTTATGCAACAAAATTCAAAAGTAACAACCAAAGCCAAGAAACCACCAACACAGATGACCACATCAGTGATAGCTCCGAAGAACTATGGAACCAAGACCATATAACAGAAACATTCAACATCGAAGTCAGAAGAAGAAATATCCTTGAAAACCGTAGAATATCGCTCCCACATAGTAAAGTCCAAATCACACCACGAACCGCGCCATGGGTAAGGAAAAATACATTGATTAATACTATCTTAACCAACACCAACTGTCGTGTCTTCTAGTAGAAATGGAAATAGCCAAATTGAACTAAAAAAAACTGTTTGCGCAGCGAATCCAAAACAAAATAAAAAATGTGTAGACCAATTTACACAGACCAGCTATGGCAGATTAAGGAGTGTATCGAAAATAAGCTATCCACAAACTTTCTTTCAAATTATGTTGAAAACCGATATTTTATTCATACACAAAATTGATCCTTTATTGTACGAGGTTAAACTTGAACATAATGAAGACCGGATGGAACTTAAGTTATTCCTTCACGAATTTTCGAACTTTGGATCGAATGCTCTTCATCAAGTTCCGGACAAGTGTTGCATTGCATTTTTTGGACGCTTGAGCCCAAATTTTTTAAAACTTCTGCATGTTTCCAGCTGCCTTACCAGTCTTCTTGAAGACCCTCTTCACGATTGCCCAGTAACGTTCGATGGGTCGAAGCTGAGGGCAATTTGGTGGATTGATATTTTTCTCAACGAAATCTATACCCTTTTCCGCAAGCCAATTGAGAGTGGGTTTGGCATAGTGAGCCGACGCTAAATCCGACCAAAACAGTGGAGGTGTACTATGCTTCTTATATAAAGGTAACAATCTCTTCTGGAGACACTCAGATCGATAGATTTCCGCATTTATAGTTCCGGTAGTGTAAAAAATCACAGGAACATATTGCTTGCCATACCAGTACCTTTCGACCGAATTTCTTCACTTGAATCGACCTGTCCGCATCGCTCACATCCTCCCCAACGACGGCAGTAAAGTATTGTGGACCTGGAAGAGTTTTTGAGTCCTCCTTTACATAGGTCTCGTCGTCCATCAAAACGCATGCATCCGGACGCTGCAAAAGGCGCGAATACAATTTCCGGGCCCTTGTTGCTGCTCGCTTCTTCTGTTCTGCACTTTGTTTCGAGATTTTCTGCTTCTTGTAGGTCTTCAGGTGGTTTCGCCTCTTGATACGCAGGATCATTCCGACACTCGTTCCTGCTTTTTTGGCCAAATCACGAATTGATTTGTTCTTCATGATTAGAGATGCCACTTTCTGCTCCAGTTTCGGGTTGGAAGAACCGAGTTTTCTGTCTTTTCCTGGTAGTTCATCCAAAGAATAGTGTTCCCCAAACTTATTAATGATGGTTTTAACACTCGCATGATGAATTCCAAACCGCTTCGCCAATTTTCGCATAGTTATACCCTCTTCACTTAGTCATGTGTCCAGAACCTTAATTTTCACTTCCATTTCAATAGGAGCAATTTTGAAAACGCAGAATTTGAACCGCACAAACAAGTAAACAAAAGAAAGCTCACAGTCAAACGCACAGCATGCAGTGTTCAGAGCATAAAAAACCATCACAAATACATGCGTACAACGCAAATGTATGTGGATAGCTTATATTCGATACACTCCTTATGCACGAATATGGATTTCCGGAAAAACTGACGTGGCTGGTAAAAGCAACAATGGATCGAGTGATGTGTGCCCTCTGAATCTCAGGGATACTCTCGAGTCCTATGGAATCTCGGAGAGAGTTACGGCAAGGTGATGGGTAGTCGTGTTTGTTGTTTAACATTGCATTGGAGGGTGTGATTCGAAACGCTGGGATGGACACGAGTGGCACGATCTTCAGGAAGTCTGTCCAACTATTTGGCACGTAACTTTGAGGCAATGGCGGAAACGTACATCAGAATTTAGGCTGAAGCTGGTAGGATTGGGCTTGTGATTATTGCGTTGAAAACAAAATACATGAATGGAAGAGGCTCACGAGAAGACAATGTTAGCCTCCTACCACGAGTTCAGATCGACAGTGATGAAATCGAGGTAGTAGACGAATTCGTGTATCTGGGCTCATTGGTGACCGCCGATAACGACACCAGCAGAAAGATACAAAGGCGCATTATGGCTGGCAATGGCAATGGACTCCAAAGTTCGCCAAACTACAAAGTTGACCATCTACAAGACATCAATTAGACTAGGAGTTCTCTACGGCCACAAAACATGGACATTGCTAGTGGAGGCCCAACAAGTGGTGCTAGTGGTGTCTTTGAACGGAAGGTGCTGAGTACGATCTACGGTGGAGTGCAGGTGGAAGACGGAATGTGGCTGAGGCGAATGAGCCACGAATTGCACCAGTTACTGGGAGAACCTCCCATCGTACACAAAGTCGGTCGACTGCGATGGGCTGAGCATGTTGTAAGAATGTCGGACGACAGCCCTGTTAAAAGCGAACTGACGGGTACAAGACGAAGAGGCATGCAACGAGTAAGGTGGGTCGATCAAGTAGAAGGCGGCCTGCGGACTCTCCGCAGACAGCGAGGCTGGCGAGATACAGCCATGGACCGATTACAATGGAGACAAATTCTGTGTACAGCAGAGGTCACGCCGGCCTTGATCTGATTAGTATGGTAAGTGAGACCAATTTACACGGACGGATTAAAAAAACGAAACAAAAACGGGATTAAGTGTCATCATAGAAGAAGAGATTATATGTAGACGTACCCGCAGTCATTTTAGAATCTACTGTTTTGGAAGCCTTGCTATAATAGAGGCGCTCACGTGGATTGTAAATCAAAACAGAGTTATCTACACTAACTCCCTAAGCGTGATTACATCTCTAGAAAAAAAGAAAATCAAAATCAGCCTGAAGGATGAAATAATACACATGTACAACCAAATAGCACAAAATGGAACATCAGTGACTTTTCTTTAGGTTCCTAGCCGCATTGGAATTCCAGGAAATGAAAAGCTGACAAGAAGGCAAAGCAGGCCCTTTAGACAAACGCTATTACGCAGAAAGTAGTAGATCACCGTGAAATAAAAACCATAATAAAAGCCAGAATGGTTCACCAATGAAATAACAAGTGGAACGTATCCAACAATAACAAACTGAGAGAAATCAAAAGAGTGAGGCTTTAACTGACGATGGTTCCCTAGTGAAAAAGTGCTTCAATTCTTAAAAGAAATTGGGATGATTGATGCTATATGAGAAAACTGGATAACCAACCATGTATTATAAAATTGGAATACTACAGCTCTTCAGTTGTTAACAGTTCAAACAAGAATAACCACCTGCACCAAGTAAATCAAAATGTGAAATTTTGATTAAGAGGACCAGGATGTCAAGCAAATCGAAGACCAACAGGTCACGGTAATAGAAAACCAGGAAATTTACACGGAATTCCACAACCAACACGGAAACTACTGGTCATAATGATAGCAGTATCAACACAGCTTGCGTTGAAAATTATGAAGTTGCAATGGAGATTCTGCAAGAAGTAGGCATACTACTTTCCTGAAAAACCCGGATATGTCTTGAGAGGTCTACAATAATTGGAAAAACTATATTTTGGAGGCCGTTGCGTCACTTTATGTTATTTAATAAGCCAGCCAGTGTTTTATTTATAAGTTGAAGTGGGCATTCCGTTACTTTGTAACTTTCTTGTTATGGAGTAAACTTGTTTGCACCTATGTTTATCATTTTGTATTAATTTTTAGTTGCAAACCATTTTAGCCCTGAGCATGAATGCTTATATCTGTCTTGTACATCCAACAATCCATTTCAAGAATACCTGTTCATACGCGTACATTCTGAGGCCTTCTTCATATACAATAAGCCTAACACGAATTCTACAATGTATCAATTGGATACATGAAGGGTATTCACACTTCCAGAATTAAAAAACTTTTTTTCTAGTATTAGTATTTTTATTATCATATTAACAAGAAAAGAAAAATGAACGATCTCACCGATGTTTTGTTTCTGCATTCTTCTGTCTCTCATGTTTCCTTGCCTTTGTGTTGGTTGTAATCTTCATATTGGTCTGCCTCGAGGTATGCTAATTTTAAGAATCTTTTTTTGATCCCTTTATTATCGAGATTTTCAGGCTTGGGCTGGTTCATCTCACGTCGTAGACACTCAAATTTCTTCTGGGTATATTTCGTAACTTGTCCGGGGGGGTGAGATGTGAACTCGTGACTTTGCCGTGAGAGGTATGGATGTTAACCACTACGCCGGGGTCGCCCTCCTTTTCCCTATGACAAGTGTTGGAACCACATTAATCTGGACACCTTCAAATCATTGTAACTTTTGAAATATTGCACGTAGGAATGACAAATTTCACTGTGGTATAGCTGAGAGTCTATGATGAAAAAGACTATGGTTAATGTTTACATTTCATGTTTAGAATTCCAGATGGCGACGAAAGAAAAACAAGTGCGCGAGCGAATTTTGTACGGGCGTACGGCAAATCCTGACTTGTCAATACGGGACCTTGCAAAAACATTGGATTTGCCTGAATCCACTGTTCACAACGTGTTTAAATCATTTTCGGAACGTTTGACGGTGGAGAGGAAAACGAGAAGTGACAAAAACTTCGGACGCGCTGATCCTGTCATGGACCGAAAGGTGAAAAGGATATTAACGAAAAACCCAAATCTCTCCATTCGAACGGTGGCTCGTAAAATAGGGATGTCGCCTGGTTTTGTCCAAAAATCAAAACAACGTTTGGGACTTAAGACGATTTCTGAAGAGTCTGTACAAACCCTAATGGACGGAGTTAAGCGCAAAGTTCGAAAGTTGTATGCAAATACCGAATAACTACGTTATGTCATCACGAATTGTTAGAACACATCCCATGAATCTGAAATAAACAACTATGACGGAAATATAATGCGAAATTGATGTTTTATTCATGTTTTGAGGTGTCCGAAATATTGCGGATACAGACCTTGCTAAGTTAGTTGACCAGCATTCGCCTGCAAGACGAATAATCCTGGAGTCCTACGTTAATGGAATGATGGGTACCACTCATATTTTGAAAGAAGTGGGATTAGTAATTGGCTGTCAGTTGTTTGTGGTGTAAATTGCCGAGTTTTACAAAACATGATTGTCGAGGCGTTTGGATAGAGTTTCACGGCAGACGTGGTGAAGGACATTCCAGTATTTTAGGTTCGTGCGAACAAGATGGTGCGATTTATTCGCAGCAGCAAAAGGGGTCCAAGTTGATCAGAAGGAATTTAAAACCAACGTGAAGCCAAACAGTTGAGGCACTACACTGTACAGGATGACAAGCAGATGATCAAATTCGATAAGTATGTTGAGCTTACGATCAGCCAATTTCCAACCAAGCGGGAGGTTGCTTGGATCTTTGAATAGGAGCAATGTTAGAAAATGCAAGGGAGGTTCAACAGCGAATCAACGTGGCGAATAAGCTGTGTCGATGGTCGATGCCGTTGGCAGTAGACCTGTGCGCCACCGCGCCACGCCGCCGCCGCCAACGATTTTATTGCGCCGCCGCCGCCGCTATTTTCGACCGGCGCGCCGCTGCATTTTTTTGCACGCGCCGCCGGGCAATTTGAGTCACGCCGATAAAAATTGTCACCGTATATGCTTTAAATTTAGTTAAGTTAAGTTCATAAGCCCTTTAGAAACCTGCTTTTATTACTGATGACAAATTATAATATCTCGATGAGATGTGCCATACAAAGGATTTCCGTGTGAAACACTGATCAGCTTTGTCGTTTCGTTCTAGAAACTTCAGTGTACATTTTCGTGTTTCTTCTTTTGATAATTTCGCGAGTGAACTTGACTTTAAAAATAATGAAATGTCCGCCTTAAATGTCGAGAATATTTCCACCGCGAGTGTACATATTGATACCACAAATAATCGTAATCGAACCAGCGATGTGTGGAAAAAAATTGGTGCACTTAAACATGTCAAAAATGGTTTTACACAGCATCTGCTTCCTGACAAAGTGTTTTGCAATGTATGACTAATCGAAGCAAAACAATAGCAAAACAACTCAAAACCCCCTCGGGAACCTTGTCCAAACATTTTGTTCTGATGTAATTTCAAAGGGCTGAGGTTGACGGAACTTCGACACGGAAAATCAAAAATCCAGCCTCAGTTAAAATGCACTGGGATTTAAATCCAGCGAAAACATATTCTGAAGTATGAGGCTACCAAGAATTAAGAAATAAACTAAAATTTGTAGTGAATACTGGTGAAAAAAACACAACTATATATCTATGCTTAGGCGATATATTAAATATGGTTGAGCAAAGGTAACCTTCAAGCTTTTATATTTTCTTCATAATTAACGAATCGTCAAATATGTTTAATGTTATTTCATAATTTTGACAAACGTAAAAGAAAATGTAATGTGCCGTTTAGTCTACGAGCCTTATCACTTGATATAGACTAGCTTCATATCAATGTTCGTACATCTACTTTTTACTGGAACTAATGCATCTGACGGCTCATATCAAGATTCGCTATATCAAGTGATATAGCTCGTAGTCTGAACGCTCGTTGTCTTAAACAAATAGAGTTTATTTCCACAACATGATAGCATTTTGTTAGGTGTGAGAAAGTTCAAAAGCCATCTTTAACGATCAGTGTAAATTAACAGTGATTGGACATACCAGATGTTTGCATTGAATAGTCAAGACTATGTTAATAAAGATTTTTCATAAGGGCCTAACTGACAAACGTAAACATTGATTTCTTTCGTAAAATTCTCATCGCACAAAGGCTACCCCCATACTTAAATTTGAAGACCATATTTTTCAAAATAAGAGATGGCATTTATTTTGAAAAATATGGTCTTCAAATTTAAGTATGTTTGTTTTCTAGTCAAGACGAACATTTCAAGAGCTGGAATTCTTAACTAGGCCATTTTTTTCAAAATAAAGGATGACCTACTATCCATGTAAGCATTGACTATGAACATAACAAATCCCGAATCAAATTACTTTGCTAATCACTGAAGTAACTGGTAAATCAGTGCATAGTGGACGTTGTTTAATACGTGATTGTAGTGATGTTGTAAACATATTGATAGTTCGGTCACTGCTCTAAATTCTTTAAAATTTGGTTAATCTTTGGATCTTTAAGCTCTTGAATATATGATTTTTATAGCAATTTGAATTTTTTTTATTGTTAATTTATTTATAAGAAACTAAAAGTATCAATACTTTTAGTTTCTTAAATTTTTTAAGATATTTATTAATTTTTATTCTCAGATTTAAAGAAAGGGGAAATGCCGGCTTTGGCGGGTTTTCTTCTATTATTATCAGTTTTTTTTAATTTGGCCAGACAATACACAGAGTGTTAATAGAAGAATGTTGTGGCCGAGTTTAAAATCTCAGAATTTTTAACATTAAGAGTCTTAGGTTTTTAGATTTCTAGTTGATTTTTAGGTATTCCGATTTTTAGATTTTTAGATTTTTAAATTTTTAGATTGTTAGATTTTTAGATTCTTAGATTTCTAGTAGATTTTTAAATCCTTAGATTTTTGTATTTTAGATTTTTAGATTTTAAGTGGCGAACCAGCCCAGGCGGCTGAAAGCCACTTTAATAAAGAAACAAAACAAAATTTAGATATTTGGATATTTAGATTTTTAGATATTTAGCTTTTAATTTTTGAGATTTTACGATATTTCGAATTTTAGGAATATAAAATTTAAGATTTTTAGCTTTTGAAACTTCTAGTAGATTTTTATATATTTAGATTTTAAACTTTTTAGATGTTTAGATTTTCAGATTTTTGGATATAAGATTTTTAAATTTTTAAATTTTCAAGCATTCCTAGAATTTTAGATTTTTAGATTTTTAGATTTGTAATAGATTTTTAGATATTTAGATTTAAGGATTTTTAGATTTTTAGATTTTCAGATATTTAGATTTTAAGGTTTTTAGATTTAATTTTTTTTTAGATTTTTCAATTTTTAGATTTTTAGATTTTTAGATTTTTAGATTTTTTGATTTTTAGATGTTTAGATTTTTAGATTTTTAGATGTTTAGATTTTTAGATTTTCAGATGTTTAGATTTTCAGAGTTTTATATTTTTAGATAATAAAAATTAAACTCTTAGCTTCAGGACAAAGAATCCCTACTGAGCCCTTGCGCCACGTCATGCTGGCCAGTTTAGCACAAGGTTGTCCCACTTAGGACCTGTGCATAAACCACGTAGACTCATTTTTGACAATCTCAGACCTCTCCCCTCTCCCCACGTAGACTTTTCTCCATACAATTTTTTGATTTTTTGTGTGGAGCGTAGACTTTGGTCTAAACCTCCCCCCCCCCTCCCCGAAAATTAACATATCAATATGAAGGAAAATTAAAGGCAGTTAAATTTTACCGATAAGCAAAATTTTAGATCCATAGACCCACATTTGAACACCTTCTCATGTTTGCATAATAATGACAATTTTATTCTATTAGGTAATTACTTATATATACACTTCTGAATTTATATTATATTTACGCTTCTTAAACTGGTTAAGTTTATTAATACAGAAAGAACCTAAGTAGCAACCAAAAGTTCGAATTTCACTTGAGATGAGAACTTAGAAGTTCACTTTTTGTTGAAATGTAGTTCCATGGAACTTTTTTGCTGTGTAAAACGACAATTCATGTACAGGCAGAACTTAATTCTGTTCAAAGTGTGATTAACATTAAAAGCACGTTACTCCTCGCACGGAGAATATATAACATAACAATTAATGTAAATTAAAAGCAACTTGAAAGTTCAAGAAAAGTTTCTTTTTGCTATTCAACGCAACCTTCAAGTTCATATGTTCTTCGTTGAGAACTTGCATTGAATTTCAAAAAATCTCTAACAGAAAGTTCAATTAAAGTACTCACCGTACTTTTAATCAGCGTAAATGCAGAAAATAAAGCAGTCACCCAACAAGGTTGAGTAATCAAGCTAATTAATAGCTCAGATTGAGTTCTAGATGAACTAATCAGAGACTTTTAGGTTCAGATAAGATTATAGGGAGCAAAAAAGTACTAGTGTATGGAACCAACGCTTCGAGTAAAATCATAGCATAACCCACCTCGTTAATATGGCACAGTGGTAGGTATCCCGGTTTTAAAGAGAGAGGACGCGAGTTGAAAACTAGGTAGCACGTGTTTATGAAAAATTTAATTTACTTTAGAAAAATCATCAAATTGAACTCAATCATCATTTCAAAACGCAGCACTCTAAAAATAAATTTCCGGCAGAAATAGAGAAGAACAAAAGTGTCAAATATAAATGACTTTTGTGTTTTTTTTTTGGTTTTGTTTAGTTCGTTTGAGGTACTTTATGAGCTGAATAGCATTCTCTTTAATCTCTGGAATGAATATTTCGTGATCTTCAAAGTTTTTTCTAGAAGTCGGTAAGAATGCTTCTAGAAGCTTAAATATTGAATGCGAACTAGAAAGTTCGGTTAATGACTTAAAAAGTGAGCTGCATAGATTTCTCATCATAATCCTTCGATTTGCTGGTTAAGCCAAAACACACACTTGTATCAGGACTTTTGGTTGCTTGGGAAGCCAAATTCCCCGTCGACTTGTGATGAACAAATTCCGTAATGTTAAGTCTCATATATTTGTACACACACTGTTCCACGTCAATTCATCGACTTGAGTATTATAACACTATGGATATCCGGGTTTTCTATCAAAATATAAGACTTGGAGTGATCCTTTTGTCTTATTATTGCACGTAAAAGCCAAACAGTTAAAAGGGATAAGCATGACGAAATGTCGAAGGCATAATTTATGCCCGCGCCGATCCACGCCGCCGCCGCCGCCGCTGCCAAGAACGACCGTGGCGTGGCGCCGGCTGCGCCACCGCCGCCGTTTGAAAATACCATATACGCCGCCGCCGATTCAAAATAGATCGGCGCACAGGTCTAGTTGGCAGTGTTGATTTGGCGATCAATTTTATTTTCGTCATCAAGATTTGCAATAATTGTTAATTAATTCTATTGTTCCAGAATTTATGGGAGGTGTGGTTGTTGGACCAATGAAAAATAACTTCGTGTGTGGTCAAGGAAGCATGGTACCGAAGAATGGGACAGTTGAATGTACACAGCCTAAAGATGCTCTCGTTCATTGCAACAAGGGTCGATTTAAGTATACGAGCAGGTTCAATCTTTATTTGCTTGTTTGCAGGGAAAGCATTCTCGTCTCTCCTTTAAGAAGAGAGGCTTTCGTGCAGGGAAAATTCTGTAGCTGGTCCATTGCAATTAATGTAGCCCCGTTGACCACATGTCCCAAAGACTCAACACTGTACATTTTGTTTAAATTTATCGACAATTTGTATTACCTGGTCAACTATAGCTTGCTGACAACCTTGTTGGCAAATTGTAAAACTAGCTGGTCATTTCTTAAACATCAAAACCATCGCAACGATTACAACCACGCCATTCTAACCAACCAACCAACTGCCTGAGGCTCTTCGTTTCGACCGCCCCAGCTTCAGCAGATCAGCACAAACATATATTTAATTTCAATCCAAACCCAAATCAGAAGAAAGTCTGATTACACTTCTCAGGATTGTCGGTCCGCACTCGTATCAGCAATCAGGTTCAAACGGTGCCATTCATCAACATACAACCACCCATTCTTCTCGCAAAACAATTGCGCATTTCAACCAAACAAATGTAAATAAATTTGAATGAATCCCCACCGGGACCCCAGGAGTCGGGAAGAGAGCTCTTGTTCGTAAATAAAAGATTATTTTCCACCCTGTCTGTTTTGGCTTTTCAACCCCCTTCTCAGGAAGCCGACCGAACGACCCCAGACAGTCGAGAGGCTTCTTTCTTCTTCTTTTTTCATTTTATTTTGCCAGCCCATCCGGGTGTGTTGCTTATTATCTTGCTTAGGAGTCAGGCCCCCGAAAAATGATAATCTGCTTCGGATTGAGTGGGGACCAGAAAAACATATGCTAACGGTTCCCCTCGTGGCTTCTGGCTTCTCCACTCACCGCCAGACTTTTCTTTGTTTTCCAACTGGTTGAGGTTTCAGCGGATTCGTTGTTCTTTTCGTTATGGATGTGTTGTTTGGGAGTGAAAGTAGCAGCAGTAGAAGCAGAAAACGGATTTATGCTGCTTTATGGGCAGAGGTGTGCTCGGGGGCAATCTGAATCTGTTTGTCACGATTATCGTTGAGGCCCAATGAAGATTCTTGTTGAACTTTGGGTAGGGTATTGAAGAACCTCCCAGTATGACAAATTTTTTACAGTACAGTCTGCATTTAAATAGAGGACAGTTTTCAAAGCTATTTTATGTGATTTTCCTGCTACCTCGTGGTAAATTCATCCATATATCGTCATATTGCTCACAGTCAAACTTTGACACCGATGCCATTGTTTGGCAGAAGTCATGGTGAAGGCAGTAAAAAATCACCAACCGACGGTATGTTGTTACTGCCGCCATAGAATCAGGTTTATGAAATATAGAACACAGCAATAAAGGAAATTCAGAGCGACATAAATCTATATCGCAATAATTGCCAGCAAAAATGTTTCGTTGCCTGGACAGACCGGTAAAGAAATGTCATATGAGATTTTCTCCCAAAACAGTTCACTTTTGTGTTTAATTTGGTCGTTATGAAAAATTTCAAATGTCAAAATGTAAACATTAAAATAAAGTACATTTACTACCACTGCTATAAAGTCATTGGTTGAGGTGATGTGTCAATAAGTGATGTCTGCTATAGCAAGTTAAAATTCATTTTAGCCTATAAGAAAACTAATGAACAAAAAAATGAGCAAGAAGGTAATGGTATGGCAGGCCGTATGTGGATGTGGACAAATATCTCGTCCATTCATTACGACAGACACTATGAATGATCAAATCTACGTAAAGGAGTGTCTGCAAAGAGGTTGTTACCCTTGATTAAACAGCATAACAAGCCAACAATCTTTTGGCTTGATCTTGCTTCCTGCCATTACTCTTAATATGCACTAGAGTGGTACATAAGGAACAATATCGTTTTTGTACAAGATAAGGTGAATCCATCAAACTGCCCAGAGGTTCACCCTATCGGAACTTTTTGGCCTACAAATTTAAGAAATATTGGCGAGAAGTGATGTGCAATGTACAGAAGCTTAATAAAAAGTTACATTAGGTGCACTTTTATGTGAGAAAGAAAGTGTATTAATACTTTCCAGAACACTCTATAGGAGATAGGATTTTCAAAAGATTCATTAAATTTTGACACCATCACAGATTTTTTTTACATGATAGGGTATTTCTCATAGAAAAGTATGACTCAGGACTTCAAATTTATCCTTAAATCGCTTTCCGATGCGCAAAATCTAAATTAAAAACGGATGTGTTTCCTCCGTAATAACAAACCCCTATATACAAAAGAGTCGATCCACTCGAATTGCCCCTGGGCTCTGGACGAGCCCAAATATGCCAAAGGAAAAATCGAACCTGATTGACTTGTCAATCCAACTGTCATTTCTAAATATCTCAAAACGTCATTTAAATGTTTCATCATGCAATTTATCAGAAATATCAACAACTAGAATGAAAAATATTGAAAATTCTATTGACTTAGATGTCATGTTTGATAAATTATTGTTTTTCTAGTTATTCTGTTACTTTTTAGCTTACCCAATGGTAATGTTGCTAAAACGTTGCAGTACTTACTTAAGGTAATGTTTTTGTGGTTTTATCCTGTAACGTAGAATGTCGCTATAGCGTAGATTAACATTACGAAGATAACAAGAAGAACGGCCCCAAACGGGCTGCATCATATTTCTGAGTCACAATGGAGAGATACAGTTTTCGGCAAACACAAAGATCCACCTTCGATCAATGGTTTATTGTTAAAGAAAAACGCATATTTTTGAAAGAGTAGGGTATTCCAATACTTGTAAACATGTTCCCAATACTTGTACACATGTTCCCGAAAAATACACATGTGTAATGCCGAAATAGATTGGTGAAGCGAAGAGGCGGTCTACTCTCCCAGTTGTTGCACGGAGACTCAGAACAATAGTAACAACGTTGAGCTTTTAAAATATATTAAGAACTTTATTTGTTTTCTGAAGTACTTCTAAACGCATCATTTCTGTACATTTGCACTAGATATTTAGACATTTACCCTCAAGTTAAGTAGTTTATGAAATTATTCCTTAATTCCTAGAAGTGTAAAATACAACTACCAAGAATTTTTGATACATTCTAGAAAGTTCCGAAGAAGATTTCCCAGAGCTCCAGATAGATACTTTCTAAAAGTTCAGGAAAAGACTTTCTTGAAACAAAAACTTCTCCAAAGGTCGGGCAGAAACTTCACAGAAGTATAGTGAACACTTTTTTGTAGTTCAAGCAGGAATATCCCAAAAATCAGGACCAATCATTCCTAAAAGTTCAGAAGAGACCTTCCCCGAAAATTAAGAAAGGCCTTCTCAAAGATTCAGGAAGAAATTAAGTGAAGATGTCTTCTTTGAAGTCTGGATCTCTCCAGAGACTATGTACCTAGAAGTTTGAATTGGAACTTTCCAGAAATGCTGGAAAAAACATCCCCAGAGTTCACGAAGAAACTTACGAGAGAGCATTACCTATAATTTCTCAAAAAAGCAGTAAGAAACTTCCACAAAGCTCAGAACGATACGTCCCAGAAGTCTGGAGAGAAATTTTCTGAAGTTCAAGAATGGACTTCTCAGAAGTTCCGGAAGAAACTTCCCAAAAGTTTTGTTGGAACTTCCCAGAAGTACTGAAGAGCTTTCTCGGAGTTCAAAAAGGATAATTTTCAATTTCCGATTGAATTTTCTCAAAGTCTAGGATGAAACCTCTGCAGAGAACAGAAATAAACTTTCCAGAAGTAAATATAGAGAGTACTTTTTAATGGTTAATAGGAGGTATTTTCCTAGAGCAAGAAATAATCAAAAATATAGGAATAAACTTGCCTGAAGTTTAGATGTGGTGACCCGATGCGATCATCATTTATGCCATCACGGATCGCCACAATGGCTCCAAAATTTACACGCGTCTGAGTGAATTGTTACCTAGAATTGTTGTCAAGGTAGAGTTCTCTAGCTTAAAAACATTTTCATAGATCTAATGCATACACCAGTTGCTTCTAAACAGTTTGCTGACAAAAGAAAAAAAAATGAAACGCCACGACTTAATATTGCATAACTCTTATGTTATGCCTTCTAATTCATTTTCCTGGTTTTTACACTAGTTGAACGTAACTTGAGAATGTTTGAGGATAGAAAGAGAAAGAGAGAGCGTAGGTTAGTTTTTAGGTTTAATTTTAAGTATGGTTTTTCAATAGAAGAGTCCGATTCTGACCACAGACCCTTCACGTCGGCTGGTTAGCATTGTCAATCGCCACGTTATATTTCAGAAGAAATTATGACATCCATCCGCGGTTGTGAAAAAAATCAGTGCTGAATTTTCCGACGACTCTACACTGGTGAAATTTTTTCAAAAGTTCAGAAGTGGACATCTTTCGAGGAACTCTGGAGAGAACTTTTGTTTTTGGAGAAATTTTCCTCGCAGTTGATGATGAACCTTATCAAAAGTGTAGAGAGTAACTGAGTTCAGGTAAACATTTACCAATCGTTTCTGGAATGTTTATTTTGGTTTCCAAGAAAATCAGGAGTGATTGTCAAAAATTTCATGTTAAAACTTGCCAAAAGTTCACCCTCAAAAAACTTACAATCAAGCACACTTCTAAACATATCTTACGCTCACTTGAAAGATAATACTCATTTCTGGCACCACTTACACGAATCGATTGTTTGTATGTTCATTGTTCTGTTTCCCTCTCGCTTGCACTGATGTGATTTAGATGGCACATTAGTTTGTGTGTATTACACGTCAAAAAGGCTCGTGGTTGTCAATAACCATAAACTTTCGATTAGTAGTATTGAAAGATAATTTGCAACACAAACACACACTCTGAAAAACTGAAACACAAATACAACGTTACAGAGTGAGTAACTCTCTGGAGAATCCTCCAAAAACTCAAACAAAAATCCACGATTCTGAAAAACATTCCGCTTAGGGTACTCGAATCTTAGGAAAAAGTTTGAATTCTTTACCAGAAGGTTAGAAAACTTCGAGATAAAATCGTTGAAGTGAGATTTATCACTGCATATCTACGGGGAGTCGAACAACAGCAACCTTTGAATGTTAAATGTTTGACGAATTAAGGTTCAACAACTTTAGTATCGTCAGGCATAAATTACTTGATGATAAGAAGATAATAACTCTTCTGAATCATCTTTGAAATATATATTGACACTTGTCTAAACATCAATTGAGAATTTCCTTGGAATATACTTCAAATCGTAACTTTGCAACAGCGTCCCAATGAGGTTTTCTGAATACCAAAACATTATTGTGATTCACAAAACAAGAGTAAAAATTGTAAATACTTGTTCTTCGATTGTAAAAATTGTCATTTAAATGCGGAATTATTGAAGTTGTATTATTTCAATAACATTTTCCAAAAAATTCAACACTAGAGTTAACAGTCGAGTTCGGTTGACGACTCGATAAGATTCAGCCAGCTTCCGTATCAAATAGTTTTGCTTAGCCGACAAATCACAAATGTCGAGTCTTTCCTGGCCCAAGTTTATGGAACCACATTTTTTTATCCCTCAGTTCGGGACATAAACCACTGCGACCAGTAATTTGATCTATTGTAGTATATATCGTATCCTTTGTTTAGTGCATGTCGAGTTACTTCATCACTATTGAGAAATAATGAAGTTTTCGGTGTTGTTACAATTGCCATCGTTTGTTTTGTTGGCAATGAATCGAATTTTATTGAAAGTTTCCGCTATTTAAACCCTTTGAGGAGTGATAGTACTCTTCAAAAGCACGCCCCTTTATCAGTCAAAATCAGATTCATTGCAAAGAAAACAAACCATGACTCCGATACTGCCCATGCAACAGAACCCTAGTCATAACCAATTCAAACTATAGAACATTAAATAGATAATGAGAATTCACATTAATGAAGACTCACCATGTTATACTTATTCCAAGCTCATCTTCGCACAATCGGGACACAAAACGAGTATTGTCACTTTTAATAAAACATAAAATTATTACATTGCTACATTGGACTAAGATATGTTCCTTTGACTACAAAAAACAAACATGTTCCCTAGTTTGAATTAATTCGGACTAGGGTTCGGTGGTAGATCTGATACCCGTAACGCACCACGAAAAGGTGATCTACCAGCGTTACGGGTCATGGAACCAACTTATTTCGACATGGCTTTTGTATGACGCAACCTTAGTGTGCTCAGGAGTGGTCCAAATAGGACGATGGAGTGTAAGGCAAAACCGAAATCCAGGCTCCAGGAATCCAGGAACAGTTTCTTTCCAATTTACTGTGTAAATTTTTAAAAGTAAACCATTGGAAAAACGGCGCTGCGTAGTCTAAGTCTCACCAAACTAAAATTGACAGACAGTCAACGACTATCAAATCTCAAGGTGCACAGGTGCCGCCATCTATATACGAATCATCAAAATAAACGGAAATGAGCTGTAGTTTTAGAATGGCAGTTACAGAAATTTACACACGTACACACATTAGACACTCCAGCTTGGATGTCTGTTTTCTGTGTGTAAAGTAAGTGTTCTGAATAAGGTCGAATCAGGAGTGTTATTTTGGAACCAATAAACAATAAACAATAAACTAAAGGAATACTTAGCGAAAACTGTTTTTCTATGACACAGTCCAAAAAAAACCCTTTATTGCATGTGATTAAGTTTGTATATTTGTGGGCTACAAAACTAATGACCGATCTACCTGAGCAACTGAAGCAAAGAGAGGGGGATATAGAGAACAGCCAAAAAATAGCGACAATGCCGGTGTTCTTTGTATAAAATGGCGCACAAATTTGCGTATCATTTGCATATTGCGATTTAGTGGGAGATGGATTCTGTAGCTAGAATTCGAGTTTTAATTAACCTGTAAAAGTGAATGAAACCTAACACAGATCGGCCATCGAAATACACATTTCAATAATTATTATACAACTCATTCATAACACGCCTGTGCCTTACAAATAAACGAACAGGATAAGAAAAAGAGATACATCTAATTCATTAATATGTTGAGAACAAAAGAATCGCTTAGCTGAATCATCTGCGACATCTCCGTCAATCCATGGCCAATGGGAGTTGATAGAGCTTCGATGTTGGCTTCTTGAAGATACCCGATGCGGTACGTATCGTCACTACACGCACCACGCCATCTTGACCAGGGTAAAGCTGCATGATGTGGGCCAATGACCAGCGAATCGATGGAAGCTGCTGATCTTGAAGTACGACTAATTGGCCAACCTTAATGTTGACTTTTCGTGGATTGATCCTAATCTCCTGTTGAAGCTCCTTGAGGTATTTGAATGTCCATCGGTACCAAGAATTCTGTACCTTTCGCTGAGCGAATTGGAACCTGTCCAGGCGGTTGACAGGGAAATCTCGCCGGCTTCGACAGAGATAGTAGACATTAGCCCTTCAAGGTCATTCGGGTAATCTGATAAATCGACCAAAGGGCACGAGTTCATGCACCCTTCAATCTCCACTCAATCTCCACTAACACTATTTCCGGATCCTCTTGCATCAACGAACTACTTCCAGTTTAGCGAATGAGGTGCTTTTTAGTCACTTTCACTGCAGCCTCCCAGAGGCCGTCGAAGTTGAGGGCACGCGGGCGGGTATCATGTGCCAATTGATTCCATTCGTCGCGGGACTGGTAGCGATACAAGCATTTTCGGTTCGGTTGTAGGGCATTTGATAGAGAGCATGAAGTTCGTGTTTAGCTTCCACAAAGTTCGTTGCATTATCCGAGTAGACGTGTTCAGGTAACCCACGGCGCGCAATGAATTTGCCCAAAGCTGAGAGGAAGGACGAAAGAAGACAAATCCCCGACCAATTCAATATTAGCAGCCTTAGTGTTATAGCCAGAGATGGTATTTCGCACTAATGTTACGCCGGCGCGTGAGATTTGTACCTCCACAGAGGATACAACCTTAACTCACCGCAAAAAAAGCACAGTGCTCATTTATCCAGATGGTAAATAGACATAGTGAAAGTGTGCGCCTGTGATGGGATGGCTTGAGTAAGTGAATCACTCTCTCTTTTAAACGAGCGCTCTCATGTGCTCTCATCTGTCTTCGCCCACATGCTCTCGCCTACGATCGCTGCCGCATACACTTGTGCGAGGCACGCCAGCTCTATTTATGTGATTCGTGAAAACGTCGTCGGAGTTTTAGCAAATCTCCGAAAAAAGGAAGCGGGAATAACTATTCTTCGTTCTTCCTTTGTTATGCAGCTTCAAAACGATCGTGCAATCACTGCTGTATATTAGCACAAGCGCCCACGCCAGTGAGCTCACTGTATGCGCTTCTCACTCTAGAGCGATCGAGTGTTTTAAGGATTGAAAACCATTTTTTCCATTCACTTGTGCTACCAGCATACACGGCCAGAAATTGACCTCAATTTGAGAGGCCACATTATTCAGTCGTATGGGAACTGAAACTCAGTTTCGTAAAAGTTGAGTTACTCAATCTATGAGTGATTCCACTTTTTACGAAACTGTGTCGCAGTTCCCACGCGACTGAGTAGAGTGGCCTCTCAAATTCAGGTCCTTTATTTGGCCGTATAAAAACACGGTGGTGAATCTAAACAAGAGAAAGAGCTCTCGTTGAGCTGGGAAGAGTGTGTGGAAAAATTAAAATCTCTCTTTACCACACTGAGGATATGGCATCACTGGCTGTAGCATACACGGCCCGTAATTGAACTCAATTTGAAAAGGGCCCCATTACTCAGTTGCATGGGAACTGCGATTAAGTTTCGTAAAAAAATGGAGTTACTCAGTCTACGAGTGACTTCACTTTATACGCAACTGAGTCGCAGTTCCCATGCAACTGAGTAATGTGCCTTCTCAAATTGAGTTCAATATCTGGCCGTTTATGAACAGTGCTATATAGGCTCTGGTGGAAGATAAGCGGCGAATTTTGGACCGGGCCACAGTAATCTATTCCGGTTGAAGCGGATGGGTGATCCGGGTAGATGATGAAGCGTTCGTGAAGCCAAAAACGACGAAGGAGCCAATCCATACGTTACTGTGGCGAGAAAGTGTTTGGCGATAGGGTGATCTTTTCCGAAACGAAAGAGTACGCGTTCGTGGAACAGTTCATCAGGATGCATACTAATCATGAGATTCATCTCTTCAACATCTGCGAGCAAGACCTGTGTTTGTGGAACCTAAGAATAATGATGTACAGCTCGTCCTGGATAACGAGGCCGACCAGAAGAAACTCACCTGTGCTCGAACAAAGACAGGCCTTGTCTATTTAATTAGGCTGTAGATACGTGTAGACGTGAGTCGCTTTGACGTTCAAGTTTGGCTAAGGTGTGACTCGACGGGTACACCAATGTAAATGACACGACAATCAAATTCAATCTGAACATATGGAGTCAGTATTACAGCGCCCTGGGAGTGCTCTGTATTGTAGGAAACCGGTTCCAGACTGGGAAGGATCCAACGCAGCACCAGCAACGACGTGCCAGCAACAGCAACAATAAAAATGGTCTAAAATTGTTCCAAAAAACGACCCAGGAAGTACCGTACAATGCCGATGCGGAGGAATGGACAGATACTCACATATACCTGTCTTAAAAAGGCCTTGTATATTTTGAACGGTACTGCAATCCTGTGAGAACTTTTCCAACGGGTAATGGATTTAGGTCACAGCGTCGTCGTTGATGATCAGTGAACGTTATCCAGACACTTGTGATCCTGGAAACGGCGCCAACTTGTTCTGAACAGGGTCGAATCAGGGGCGTAATTTCGGAACCAATAAACACTGTTCACTAAATGACGTGAATACTTACCGAAACCCGCTTCTATTTGACACAGCCTTTACCTTTATTGCATGTGACTAACTATATAGATTTGTTGGCTACAAAACTGGTGACCGCTCTGCTTTAGGGACTAAAGCAAAGTTTGTCCAAAAATATATGATTTGGCAAGCAATTTGCTCGTGTGGAAAGCGGAGCACCCCATTCGTGACAGATGAACGGTCAATGGGCAGGTGTACCTAAAGGAATTCCTCCAAAAGCGTCTACTTCCTCTTCTGAGGCCACACGATGGTCCTACGATTTTCTGGCCGGATTTCTTCTCGTGCCATTACTGGAAAGAGGTTTTGGAGTGGTACACGGCTAAGAAAGTCAATTTCGTGCCGAAGCATCTCAACTCAGCATCTCAAATACTGGGCCATAATGAAGCAGGCACTTCGGAAGCATACTAAGGAAGTGAAATTGGAGGAAGATATGAAAAAAAAATGGATTACCACGCAAAAAACAGTTGGTCCAAATTTTGTACAGGACCTTATGAGTAGTGTAAAGAAAAAGGTTCGTGCATTTTGGATATGGAGTTGAAATTGAATAAAACAAAGATGGGGAAATATTTATAACATTTTTTTTTACTCCCTGAAAGTTTGAAGATGATTGGTTTAACGGGCGAATTTTGCCTTGTATATGTGTGTGTCGCAATTTGATTGTGTACACCCTTTAGAGAATCGCCAAAACTTACAGACAAAGCCGGCGTTCTTTCTATAAAAATGCGCAAAATTTCCGTATCATTTGCGGATTGAGATTTAGAAGGAAATGGATTCTGTAGCTAGTATTCAAGTTTGAACGAACCTATAGAACTGAAGTAAACCTAAGTAAGGAGTGTCTTATTTCATTCAAAAACAAAAACAGTTTTTATCGTCTTGATATTCTCCAATATGCCTGAAAGATTCAACTAATATTATTTACCCTTGAGTGTTTAGTGGATTTAACATTTGGATGGAATCCACCGTTTTTTACCCTTTAAAATAATTCAAGCTGAACAATGCATTACGTCCTAAGAAACATTGAGAGATGCTTTTCGTCGGCTTTCTTTTTCGTTAATAGTTTGTCTATTAAACGATTTGCTGATGTTTTTGACATATTAGATCCTTAATCACACTTTATCGTACACAGATAAAAAGAAACATTGAATTTTCTGCGTTATCTAATGCACATAAAGGGAATGCTAGATTTGCCAGAAAATAATGGGATATTTCATGTACATTTAAGCCAGATAACGCCTGAATCAAGCCTGTTGTATGAAAGATTGCCAATATTGTTGTATGGAACATGAAAAGTTGCAAACAATTTCGTTGTTTACGTCTCCTTTAGCTTGGATTTTAACGAGAGGATATTTTAAACACTTGTTAAAATTATTTTTTTTTTCTGTGTACTGTTTGTTAAAATACTTGAATACCTTTTTACATAGCCGTAGGAACCCAAAGAGAAAGTCGACAAAGAGAATCTCCCAATGTTTCTTAGAACCTATTGCATTGTTCAGCTTGAATTGTTGAACCGAAATTTGATGGAATTCGATTTTTACCTGTAAGCGCTTTTTTTCCTTTTCTTAAATGCATCTTTTCTGATTATTTCTTTTTTTCTGATTACTGAATTGAAACACCCCCTTGATACGTTTCCGCTTCCCGAGAATCATATTGCACCTCTTATACAGCGAACTTCCTCCACCAACCCCTTCATCATTGTTAACATATCTCATGAGAGCAAATTAAACCGACGACGTCGGCAGGCATTTCCATTATGTTTTTCTGAGCTACTGATGCCGCCGTCGCCATCTATATGTATATGTATATAGCTGCTAGCTTTTAGCTGGGCGTTAAACAGACTCATACCAAAGCTTCCCGTTCCCCGATCTGAAAACGGAGAGTGAACGGTTAATCGCCTGCGGGTAAGTTGTGACTGTTGGGCTTTGTGAGTTTTTTTTTTTTGCTCGCACAAAACCTTTTTGAAACCTGATAAAAGCGTACTGTTAAAGCGCCCCAATTCCACACATGCTCAATTTCACTGCTTCCAACGGAGTGGATGGTTCACTTACCGATTCATTCAGTGCTCTTTCCGCCACGTCCAATTGCTCTGCACTTTTATCTCACTGGGTTAAATTGAATCCAAGCTAATACCCTGAGTGCTTACTTTGGCTCATAAATCGTGTCCACCGCCGTGGAATCTCCGGGAGAACCACATATGCAGACAATCCTGTTGCTCTTGCCGGTGCTGCTGAGTCTGTTTCCAATTGCGAAATAGTGGCTGCACAGTGCTGCAGAACGATTCCCAACGAAGCGATCGTCTGAAAAGAAGGGAAAGCCAAAAGGGAAAAAAGTCAGTATGCTTGGTGGTGGGATTCGGCCCAGAGGATTCAATTATGGAACGCTGGATTTCGTTAATGTCGGTTTCGGAGAGGATGCCAAAACATTTATCTGGGTTGGGATTTGTCACGAGAAGTGTTCGATTTCAGAAACTAAACGCAACATTACTGAAATGTTCTTGGTTTTTTGATTTGATGCTGAAATCTACCTTGTCAAATTAGTAAGGGCATCTTCAACGGTGGTCCAAATCGTGATTTGGATTTATAATTTTAGACCAAACGCGAAAACCTCACTGCACCGGTGTTGTAAATTTTGTTTTATGCTGTATTTATTTCTGGTATATGTTTTGATTGATTTTTGCAGCAATTTGGAACAAGAAAAATAACGTTCCAAAACAGTACACACTACTTGAGAGTATCAATTATTGAGTAAAATTTCAGCTTTTACTACACAAAACCTCAATTTTATTGAGTAAATTCTGAGGTATACTGTTTGGTGCGTGTGATACTGACACCGGACAAAAATATGTGTTGCTCGCCTCGGATGCTGATAGTTGCCTCAAATTGCTCCCGGTTGCAGCGAATTGCCTTTTCGTTTCATTCCTAAATAACGGATGTTTCTTTTTTTTACAGCCACTGCATTTTCTGGAAACCAGTGACTAGTTTGAAATGCGGAGTTTCCCGGAATTGTGACTGCAAATCCCAATTCTGAATAGTGTTTTGATTATTCGGAAATGAAAAGTAATGAAATAAACAATCGATTTATTGTTTGAGCTCATAGAGATAAATTTTAGGAAAGCCTGTTATATAGAAACTTTCGGCTGGATTACTGAGGGTTGAGCATTTTTAGGCTTATCTGCTAGGGTAGAGGATACATTTTACCACAGCCATTCAAGCTTGCATCTCAGCGTGTGTAAAATTTCGCAACAGTCAATTTAAAAGGAATTGCCAAATAACAATAAGCAACTAGCAAAAAGCAAATCTGTCAGTTTTTTAGCCGCTATGTGGCATCTAATTGCACGTCGAAACATCATGTCAATATCGGGTGGCATATGGCGAACGACGAAGTGATATTTTGACATGCGAGCAGATGCCACAACTTCACCACATCAGTGGACACCTCGACTAAGGGAACTACGTTGCGTTAGTGAAGCAAGAATTGCTAACGCAAGTGCTTGCTAGCGATTGGAAAATTTACACAAAGTTATCGAATAATTTTGTTCATGCTTAAACGTCTGTCTGTGATTTTACTATGGCAGTTTGGATAAGTTTTCTGGGAGAAACCGCTGATATCTTGAAGATAGATTAATATCGTATTTCTCAGAAGAAAATCTTTTATTTTTCCAGGAATCGTTCTTAAATATTATATTTTTCAATTGCGTATGTTACACCTTTCAGACAATCAACAGTGGGCAAAAACTTTTGAAAACTAAGGAAAAAATCTGTAACTTTTGTCGTTTCAGAGCACGGCTTGTACAAAAGAGCATTTCCGCTTGAAAATTGTCTGGGAATTCGAATGAAACTGGTTTCAATCACCACACGGATATGGTTGTGGAGTTATGAAGCTTATTTTACCCCATTTCCCCTTATATTCTTGAATAATTTATATACATCTTTGCACGGAGAGGCCCGAAATCAACAAAATAAGACTAGTCCCATGAGACATTTTCTGGAATATGGCTGGTTTACAAGATATGGCTGGTTTTACCCCACTTCCCCTTATATTTTAAAATAACTTATAGATATCGTTGCACGGAGAGGCTCAAGATCAACCAAATAGTGCTTATCCCATGTACAGTTTCATGAAAAATCGAATAAAAGCTGTTTTGACTACCGCACGGCTCTATGAAAGAAGATATGGCTCAGTAGTCGCTCAAGATCAACAAAATAGAGCTTGTCATATGTAGGATACCATATTCACAGACATGTCTGTAAATTTGCAGACTTTTTATTTTTATAGCAGACTATTTTAACGATGCAGACATTTAGCAGATGTTTTATTTATGTATAAAACTTTTACAGACATTTGAAATATTTTTTAAAATTTCAAATAGAGGCATTCTCTGAAGTTTGGCTTTAAAACGTACGAGGATCTGAACAGTATAGTAGATACGGTAAGAAGCATAGTTGAAATGTTTTATAATATCGTAAGTATCATTTAAAGTAGAAATCCTTGAAGAAACGAAAGCGGTGGTTCACTTGGAGACACAATTGGCCTGGAGATAAGTATCGTATAGGGCCTTTCCGTGGGTAACATGGAGTCCCTACTCATGTTATCCCACGCGCGTTCAAACTCATGCAAAAAATTACTGTCAAAGCGTTGGTAATATTGGTCCTTTGTTATTAAGTCACAACGAAAATCAAGGTTCACAACAATACAAATCATATTTGAGAAATTTAGAGACTTCCTCGAAAAAAAAACATCTCCTATGGACAGGTAGAAACTTCTCAGAAGTATTGGGAGCAAGCAGATCGTGCTAGAAGAACCTTCAAAAATTCATTACCGAAATTCAAGAGCATACTTACCAAAATTTCAAGACAGAACTTCTCCAAAAATCGGGAGAGGACTTATCAGAGCTTCAGGAAGAATTTTAGGGAAGAGGACTTCTCTGAAGTTTGGAATTTTAAAAAGTTTTGGAGTTCTTCCCAGAAGTTCAGAAAAAAAAATTTCCCCAAATTTGAGACGGGAGTGCACTGCCTATAATTTCAAAAAATCAGGAAAAAAAATCCTCAGGACGATGCATCATAGAAGTTGAGGAATGAACTTCTCTCGAGTTCAGGAAATTACTTCCCAGAAGTTCCGGGTATAAAAAGTATTTTTTGCGTGACGTAATTAATGGACGTTCCCTAATTTGAACACGAATTTCCCAATAGTTCCGGAACAAACTTCCCCAAAGTTCTGGAGAAAACTTCCCAAAAGTTCTGAAGAGGACTTCTTAGAAGTCCGGGAAGAAACTTCAAGAACAAATTTAAGGGAGTTTTCTTAAACATTTTGGAATAAAACATTCCTCGCAGTTCCGGATGGGATCAATCAGAAGTGTGGAAAGAATAAGCTCAGCAAAATAATTTCCCGAATTTCAGGAAGAAACCTACCAGAGAGGGCACTACCTGTAGGGTCAAGAAGGAATTTTTCAAAAAATAACATTAGAGAGAAGTTCAAGAGGACTTCTCAGAAGTTGAGAAGAGACCAAATGTTTAGTTGGAACTACCCAGAAGTGCTGGAAAGCTTCCTTAAAGTTACGAATCGAACATTTCAGCATTTCAGAATTAGAACTTCTTGAAGTTTACGAGATCCCAGAAGTTATGGTAGATTCTTTTGATGAAATCAGGAAGAAACTTTCTAGAAGTATACGGGGATCTTTCTGGTAGTTCAAGCAGGAATTTCTCAGTATTCAGGAACACACCACCCCGAAGTTCAGGTGAATACTCCCCTGAAGTTCAGAAGAGACTATTTTAGCACTTCGCAGAAGAAGAAAAGAACTTCTCAGAACTTCTAAAAACTTAAGAG
Organism: Aedes japonicus; assembly: GCA_034211315.2. Classification (NCBI taxonomy): domain Eukaryota; kingdom Metazoa; phylum Arthropoda; class Insecta; order Diptera; family Culicidae; genus Aedes; species Aedes japonicus. The sequence continues at coordinate 150,004 of JASCZW010005750.1, read as the reverse complement.
ATTTTCCAAGAAATTCTGGAGAGTACTTTCTCAAAGTTTTGCAGAAACTTTCCTCGTAGTCCAGGATAGGACTTATCAGAAGTTAAGAAAGTAACTTTGTTCAGGGAAACAATTACCAAATGTTTCTGGAAAGCAAGGTTGGGTTCTTTAATGTCAATTTCAAAGAAAATAGTTCCAAGAAGATCATGACGAATGTTGCCTGCAGTTCAGAAGCAAACTTCCCAGAATAAAGCAAAGAGCCTTGCAGAAGATCAGGAGAGAGTTTCGCTGAAATTTGAGACATAATTACTGACTATCCGAAGAAGCAGTCTATACCAAAATCATTCATCATTCATATGACCATAATGATATTGATGATCATGAGTTATGTTTACACCATATTAAAATATGGTACACACCATCAATGCTAATTGTTGCGTAAAAAAATAAGTCTGTTGAATTTATCAAATGAAAATTTTAATTTTGAAATACAAAACTGGAAAGAGCGTTACAGGGGGAAATAAAAGTATAAAAAATTGTGTCATCTTCAGTGTCACTTTAAAAATATTGTGCTTCAGTGTCACTTTAAAAATATGAAACTGTAGTGTAAGGTTGCACACAATCCAAGAAATACATGCAGACATGTTTACATAATCACATCGATAATGACATAACTCGCTTTCTTTTAACGTATTTTCGTTGAAAGAAGTCTTATTTTGTAAAAAAAAAATTAACAGACTTTTAAAGACGTTCCCAGACATTTCAAATTTTTATAACAGATATTTGAAAAAAAAATATCTGGCATCCCTGGTCATATGTGAAATCTCCTGGAGAACCGAATAGAGAACCGAATAGATTTTATGTACCTCACGGCTATATCACGGCTGAACAAAAATTTAGCTGATTTGACCCCACTTCATCTGATTTTCTTTTTTTTTTTTCTTTTTTTTTTTTAAAGACCGTGCAACATCGTAGTTGCTACTCCTTTACTGATCAGAGCTAGTGTAATTGCACAGAGAACCACATAGATAGAGCTTGGGAGCAGCTTTTACATCTTCAATGTACAAGTTCACTAATTCTATTTATAGATCAGTACCGGCGCCGGCGACGTCCTCACGGTCTTTGGGGAGGGGGGAAGAAGGATGATTAGTTTGACAATCGTTGTTATTAGAGACCGTGTTCACCACTGCATCTCTACAATTGCCAAGGGAAGGATAGTTGTGTTAGTGAGGCAGGTTTATTTTTAGATCATGGATGCACTGTGGTAAATGAAGCGATCAATGAAAGAGAGCGCAGTAGACTGCTTTTTAATTTAAATCTAGCGGTGATAGAAAGAGGCAAGTGAAAAATGGCAAGGAAGGGGACGGGCCTGGGATTGAACTCCCGACCATCTGCTCAGTAAGCAGAATGGGTAACCACTGAGCTACCCAGCCGCGTCTGACCCCACTTCATCTGATTTTCTTGGGATAAATAATTCAACTATATGGGTTGAACTGGTGTGAAATCATCCATGTCTGAGTTTACAGAGCCTAGCGGTGGTTGAAACAACATCTATTTGGTTCTCCAGGAAATTTTACATTGGACCAGTCCTATTTTGTTGATCTTTAGCGACTCCAAGCAAAGATATCTATAAATTATTCAATAATATAAGGGGAAGTGGGGTAAAATCATTCATATCTTTGTTCACAGAGCCGTGCGACAGATGATATAACTTCTATTCGATCTTTCACAAAATTTTACATAGGATTAACTTTGTTAGGTGGATCTTGAGCCGCTCCGAACAATGATATCTATAAATTATGCAAGAATACAAGAGGAAGTGGGGTAAAACCAGCCATATCTTCGTTCACAGAGCCGTGCGGTGGTCATGAGGTTGATTTTATTTGCTTGATCTCGAGCCTCTCCGTGCAATGATATCTAAACATTATTTAGAAATATCAGGGGAAGTGGGGTAAAATCAGCCATATCTTCGTTCACATAGCCGTGCGGTGGTTTAAACAACCTTTTTTCGATTTTCCAGGAAGCTTTACATTGGTTTAGTCCTATTTCGTTGATCTTGAGTGACTCCTAGCAAAGATATCTATAAATTATTCAATAACTAGCTGAACCCGGTGCGTGCGCTGCTACGCTTGCAAGTAAATGAAGGAAAATTTTATGTAACTGGCACTTTTTTGGTTTTTTTTTCGGAATGAGTTTTTTTTTTCTTGAATAGGCAGGGGTTCAAACTTCTATCAAAACATGCTTCTTACCCGAGAAATACACGTTTTTGGTTTAAGTATCCTGGATAATTCTTATTTTTGGTAGAAATTTGTGTTTCATTTGTATGGGAGTCCTCCCGTCCAGAGGGGGCGGTTTCTCAAACCACCATACAATGATTGCCTTCAAAACTCCCCACATGCCAAATTTGGTTCCATTTGCTTCATTAGTTCTCGAACCATCACACGGGGCTCTTCGATTATAATAAAAATTTGAGTTTCATTTGTTTCAACCCCCGCCCTTTAAAAAAGTGGAGGGGTCTTGAACCACCATAGAAACATTCTTGCCTTCAAAACCCCCAACATGCCAAATTTGATTCGATTTGCTTGATTAGTTCTCGAGTTATGAAGAAATGTGTGTCTCATATGTATCAAAGCTCCCCTTCCTGAGAGAGTAGGGGTCTCAAACAATCATAAGAACCTTTCCCAGTCCCAAAAACATCTTCATATAAATTTTCACGTTGGTCGGTTCAGAAATTTCCGAGTCTATGAGGGTCTGACAGGCAGACAGACAGGCAAAAATTCATTTTTATGTATATAGAAATCAACCCTCCAAAAACCTCCATATGCCAAATTTGGTACAATTTGCTTGATTTGTTCTCGAGTTATGCTGAAATTCGTGTATTATTTGTATAAGAGACCCCTCTTCCAGTGAGCGGAGGAGTTTCAAACCACAATAGAAACATTTCTTGCCTTCAAAAACCTTCACATGCCAAATTTGGTTCCATTAACTTAATAAGTTCTCGAGTTATTCAGAAATTTGTGTTTCATCTGTATATGAGCCCTCCTTTCAGAGAAAGGAGGGGCTCGAGTCAACTAAGAAATATTTCTTGCCTTCGAAAACCTCCACATGCCAATTTTGGTTCCATTAACTTGATAAGTTCTCGAGTCGTTCAGAAATTTGTGTTTGATTTTTATGGAAACCCCCCTCCCGCCCCTTCTAGATGGCGGAGGAGTCTCAAACTTCCATAGAAACATTTCTCTCCTTCAAAAACCTCCACATGCCAAATTGGGTTCCATATGCTTGATTAGTTCTCGAGCTATGCACAAATTTGTGTTTCATTTGTATGAGAGCCCCTTCTTACAGAGGGTGGAGGGGTCTCTGATTTACCTTAGAAACATTTCTTGCCTTCAAAAACCTCTACCTGCCAAATTTGGCTCCATTTACTTGATTAGCTCTCGAGTTATGTAGAAGCTTTTGTTTCATTTGTATGGGAGCACCGCCCCCCAACCTAACAGAGAGAGAGAGGAGGGTTCTCGAACTATCGTAGAAACATTTATTGCCTTTAAAATCCCCGCATGCCAAATTTGGTTCCATTTGCTTTATTAGATCTAGAGTTATGAAGAAATTACAGTTTCATTTGTATGACAGCACCCCTTCTAGGAGAGGGGAGGGGTCTCAAACCACCATAAAAACATTTTTCTCCTCCAGAAAACCCCACATGCCAAATTTGGTTCCATTTGCTTGATTAGTTCTTGAGATATGCAGAAACTTCTGATTCATTTGTACGAGAGCCTCCCTTTCTAGAGAGGAGAGGGGTCTCTGACTACCATAGAAAGATTGCTTGCCACCAAAAACTTCCGCATGCTAAATTTGGGTTCCTTTGCTTGATCATTTCTCGAGTTATGCAGAAATGTGTGCTTCACTTGTATGGGAGCCCCTCTTTCCAGAGAAGGGAGAGGTTTCAAACCATCATAAGAACCTTCCGGTGTCCAAGACGCATTCAACAAAGCAAAAATCTTGCCAAACGGTCCTTCCGCTCGCGAGTTAAATCGTGACAAAGGAAATCCAACTCATTTTTATTTATATAGATGTAAGTGGAAGTGGGGTAAAATCAGCCATATCTTTGTTCACAGTGCTGTGAGATAGATGAAATAGCTTCTGTTCGATTTTTTCCAACGCTTCACTGCACTCATATTTAGTAACTTGAAAGCAAAGCGCCTTTAGCGATGAAAATCCTAACTAAACCGGAATCCAATGACACAAATTTGTTGGTCAAACCCCGTACAATAGTCCTGCGGAAGACTGTAGATCCCAAGTAGCACATCACGATCTTCATTAGTTGCTGCGACTTAATTATGCCTAACAAGTGCACATTCATGTTTTCTCATCTTAATGGCAACATGTGTGCTACTAGGGATGTTTGTCACTTGAAACAACTGAGATAGACCTCGTTTTCCCCATTTAGTGAAAATCCCATAGGCTGTGGGTATCGATCTTTCCGGTTTGCCCGTAAAGAACGAGACCATAAAGATCGGTACCCGACCGTATTTCAACATAATTTCCAGCTATTTGTTTGAGAGCGTTCGGTAATATTTGAGTAAACCGATGTTCGAATATTGCTGATTGGATTTATTTTTTGTCAACCGCGTTTTCCGGTAAAAATTCATCCGAGTTCGGTATTATTGTCTTAGTGTGTGTACTGCAAATAGTCAACTGGAATCTGTAAAAGCAAGAAGGGTATAAAGACCAATTAACCGATTCCGAATCAAATTTCAATTCTCCAACCCGAAACGAATCTTCCAAACATGAACAGATCACATCTCTTGCACTTATCCTATTCCCACGGCAGCCCAGATTGAACATAATGAGAAATAAATCTATCAGGTTAGGATACAATTCAGTTTCTCATTCATCTCGTTACCGTTCCGACAGATGCCTGTACCTGTGGCAATCAACCGGAGGATCTCCCAGTCAAAGTTGAACCAAACATTCCGGATCGAACCAGACTTTACCAAGCAGAGAACCTTTCATCCTCTCCGGTTTCGTTTGCTCGTTATCGAAACCGGAAACTGGATTCCTGCCCAACGGTGTCATGCCACCGAGCTGGGTTGCGGGAGGGGAAAATGTGCTGTGGCCATCGAAAAGGGTTCAGGTAAGATAGATGGTCCGCAGGACAACTGAAGAAGCAGCCAAACTCAAAAAGGATATCCATTTGCCTAAATAATCATTCGATTTGTGCAATGTGAATCGAACCTTCTTCTTTTACGGAAAATATGGACGACTCAACTCTGAATAGGACAGTCATCAGGCCTCGCTTGCAAAAGCAAATTTCCCACCATCTCAGCAACCTCTAGCAATCGAAAACTCCATCCACAATTCCATAACCATCCGTACCGAAGCCAAAGTAGAATATGTTTGTTTGAAGGCCCTGCAGGCGGTACGTCGTCAGGAGATTTCCTTTCCGATGACCGTGCCTGCCTGCAGCAAAAGCTACTTATTTGGTCATTTGGTTTCATCGGTTTCGGAGATTCGGTTTTATCTGCGGCAAATTATCTACCGGATTATGCGTCACCAGAGGGCAACCGGGGATTGAAACTGGCATACGCAGAACCACACATACACATCCTAACATACGTCTGCAAAAATATTGAAGCCAATCGTGTCATCAGCCGGGAGATGGGAACTTAGAACTCCATCCGAAAGGAAAGATTGTGCCACTGCAGAAGATGGATGGAATTTCGAAGTGAAAAATTGAACTGGACTTTGATTTCATTTCGGTGGGAGGATGCGTTGCCGTCACCGAGGAAACGTTCAATTACGCAAGGGAGATATGGGAGTAATTTAGAACCGAGCTCGAATCGAGGTTGGATGGTTGCGTAATAAATGAGGTAACCGGTTCAAACGAGATTGGCCAAGCGTTCGATGGCTTCGATTTGCGATTCCATTTTACTGGGACAATTACACGGTGTTCAATAAGTTCAGATACACTTTCAAAATTTGTTAAAAAAATGAAAACGTGTTTTTTTATTTTTTGGATTTATGTTATTGAAAGCTATGTTTACAAGGAACGTTTACAACATTTCTCTTGGAATGACCCCCTTTGTACTCCTTAACGAGCTTCAAACGTTTCTCGAACGCGTCGCAGGCGGCACGCACGGACTGCATGGGCATTTCGTCCCAGATTTTGAGAATTACCGTCTTGAAATGATCCAAAGTGCTGACCTTGTATTCGTTCAGCTTCGCCATCATATAGGACCAAACAAAAAAGTCGAGAGGATTCAAGTCCGGGGAGCTGGGAGGCCACAAAGTTTTGTCCAGAAAGTCGGTTAAATTGTCCCGACACCAGGCTTGAACCACATTTGCCGTATGGGCTGGTGCACCGTCCTGCTGGAACACGTAGTGCTCATCGCCGTAGAGGCTTCGGAGACTGGGGGCAACAACCTTTTCCAAAACCTCAGTTTTGTAGTACGCCGCGTTGATTTTGACGTTTTTTTCAATAAACACCAAGGGTAGCTTACCACGTTTGCATACTGCCCCCCAAACCATCACCGACGCGGCACTTTGGAACCGAGGGATGTTTATATTGGATTCAGGAATGCTGTCCCTCGATGGCGCCCACACCCGGTCATTTTGCACATCAGTGCGGCTGCTGCAGCACGAACAGTTTCTCGTCCGAAAAAAAACTCCTGACCAGCGTGCCGAGAGAGGATCCTCTTAGCTCGATCCAACCGCTTTTTGCTGGTAGCCTCCGAAACGCCATGGACCTTACGTTTTTTGTAAGGCCTGAAACCAAGGTCCTTGGTGAGTATGGTGTGAGCGGTTCCAATGGAAACGTTGAGATCTGCAGCCGTTTTCCGGATTGAGCGGTTCTTTTTGCGCCGAATTCGCTCCCTCACGATCTTGATGACCCGTGGCGTCCTCGCTGAACGCGGCCGACCGGATCTCGCACGGTCATTGGTCGAGGACGTCTCCCGGTATCGCCTGATGGTCGTGTAGACAAAGTTCCACTTGACCCCATGCGATTTCAGCAGCCGGAATATATCGCCGGGTCGCTCACCGTTCAAAAACGCTTAATTACGAAGTCCCGATACTCTTTCATCGCGCGTAACAAACGAACAACAACTAACAGAATGTCAACACCGCGCACATTCGGTAGCGTATGAATGAAGCTAAAGCCGACACCAATACCAATGCAGAATATGTACATGGCGCATACCTACGCAATGATGAAAACTTGTATTCGAACTTATTGAACACCGTGTAGATTGGAATTGGAATTGATTTCCTTTGATGTGATTATGAGATATTTCTGAATTGGATCGTAATTGACTTTCGCAGGAATATTCTATATTGTCCACAACGTTTGCGAATGAGTTCAGCTGAGTTTCGACCTTACCTACGTAATTGTATTCGAGTAGAATAAACTGATTGAGAAGGTGAAACCTTGCAAAAATGACGCCTTTGTTTCAAAAGCAAGTTGTTAGGGCATCTTCAGTTGTAGTCTATTTTTGGAACAACTTTATACTTGATTTGCATCAGCAAAACTTGTATAGAGCCAGTTAAAATAGGCCAGCTTCGCGTTCCCCGCACTGGTGTTGTATTTCTTGTTGTTGATCCCGCCAACACCTGTCATCCTGTCAATCATTCAATAACAGAGATCAGAAGATTTTTTTTCAGAGGGGTTTGACCAAATAATTTTTAATGCGAGGGGTTTTAATTGATTGGTTAGGATGAACGTCTGTGTTTGAATGAATGCAGTTAATTAGAACGATATTCGATAATGCTGATTTGTAATTTGGCAGTGATAAAACAAGAGCCAAAACGGAGGAGGCTACGTTCTGGAAGACGCCCCAACGTCGAACAGTGATTCCAAGGCGGAAAAAAGTCGAAAAATCGACTTTCTCATTTTACAATAAATATATTTTTATAATTTTGAACATTATTTGAAGTTTCTTTTTCCAAAATTTCATGAAGATTGAATGAGAATTGTGCTCTCTACAAGTTTTCAAAGTATGGGACCTACGTGGTCGTAATTTTTTGCTCCCATATAAAATGTATGAAGAATCGGAAAAAAACTTCAACTAAATATTCAAATGTGAGCACACACGCGCACATACACCACATTAGGCTTATTTTGAAGATTTTTCGAAGCTTTTCGAAAATCTGGGTTTCATCTTGCGCAAACTTGCGCAATCATGGTTCCGGGAGGCCAGTGTCTGGAAATGTTTGAGAAACACGTAAAATTTGTGAAAACATAAATCTCGCAATAGATCCAATACACCACTATTTTGCCCTTTTAAAAAGAAGTGTATATAAATAAAGGGTGTATTCGATAAAAATGGCACACAGAAAATCTTCTGTAACTTTTGAATCGTATGAGTAAAAAACCTAGAAATTTGAGTAGATCTTATCCATAGTGTATTATTTACATCTGCCAAGTTTCATAGTTATACATTCAGTAGTTCCAGTCATGTCGTCGAAACAAGAAATTGCCCGTGAGAAAATTTTGTGCACTCACAATCAAAATCCAGGGGCGTCCCACCGGTGGATTGCTAAAAGGCTTGGAATTGCAAATACAACTGTGTCTCGTGTAATAAGAACCTTCAAGGAGCGTCTGAGTGTCCAAAGGAAGGAAGGCAGTGGTCGTAAAAGTGGTCCAATGGACAGTAAAATGGCCAGGAAAGTCGTACAACAATTCAAGAACCGTCCAAACATGTCAATTCGAGATGTCGCTAAAAAGTCTAAGGTGTCAGTCGGTTTTGTGAAGAAAACCATGAAGCGTGCTGGGTTACATGTTTACAAAGTGCAAAAAGCCCCATACCGGAATGAAAAACAAAACATCACTGCGAAAACCCGCGCCCGGAAACTTTACACGAAGCTGCTCACCAAATCCGGTTGCATCGTGATGGATGACGAAACATACGTCAAGGCCGACTTCCGTCAACTTCCTGGGCAAGTATATTTCGTTGCCAAGTCGAAGTTCGATGTTCCGGAGGATGTTCGAAAAAAGAAACTATCGAAATTTGCAAAGAAGTTTCTAATCTGGCAGGCGATTTGCGGATGTGGTGAAATAAGTGCTCCCTTCATCACTTCCGGAACAATAAACGGTGCGATTTACACGGAAGAGTGCCTTAAGAAGCGTCTCTTGCCATTCATTAAGAAGCGCAAAGGATCAACTCTGTTTTGGCCTGATCTAGCATCCTGCCACTACGCTCGAAACGTATTGGAGTGGTACCGAGCCAATGGAGTCAATTTTGTGCCAAAGGATATGAACCCACCAAATTAACCGGAACTTCGTCCAATTGAAAAATTCTGGGCAATTATGAAAACGGAACTTCGCAAACATCCCAAAACTATAAAAACAGAGCTATAATTGAAGAAAATTTGGGTCAAAACAACAAAAACACTGGGAAAATCGGTTGTACAAAATTTGATGGGTGGAGTGAAAAGGAAGGTGCGGGCATTCGGGATGGGAGACGCAATTGAATAAAACAAATGTTGTAATCAAAACATCAAAACAAAGTAGTTCTTCATTCCCTGAAAATTTCAAGAAAATCCGATAATCAGTTTAATTTTGATGAGTATATATGTGTGTGCCATTTTTATCGAATACACCCTTTATATATACATATGCATATAAATATAAGTATATATCTTGGGAATTCACCATTTAAGCCAAGGCCTAGTGGGCCTACTGTTACATACAACGAACTCAGGTCAATAAACTGAACACATGTCTGTGTGTGTAGTGTATGTATGTAATGAAATTTCTAACTCAGTTTCTCAAGCAACTATTGAACCGATTTGAATGAAACAGTATATGAAAGGTACTCTGATCTCATACGTCGTTTTGTAAATTTATTGGAATTGGTTTACTGGTTTCGGGGAAGTGGTTAATTTCGGACTTAGATCAAAACCCATTATGTGACACCTCAAATTAAATGAGAATTCAGCAGTAAGTTCAATGACAATGATATTACGAGTCCAGAACCTCATTCGTCACATCCACTTTGAAGTTCCGGTGACTCCCGGGAATGTGGCCAGATTCAAATTTTGGTCAAAACTCATCATGCGACATGCCATTCTATGCACATACTTTTTCTGAAAACTCATTTTATTTATGCAGAAAAAATAGAAAATCGATACAATTCTTGTCCAATAAATTTGTCTAAAATTTGGTTTTGGACCACCCTATCTCAAAATGTGTCACCCTAAGGACAAAAAAAAATCAAAGTCATATACTTTTCGAAAATGAACTAACTTACCAAATGTTGTGAAATTCTAAGACCCACTCTTTTTTTTTTTGGTATAAAATTGCTGAAGTTTTACGAATGTTCTGGAACTTCCGGAAGACCATGCAATGGCCACTTACAGAACTATAGAATGTAAAATCCATTTTTAGACTTTTTCCGCCTTTTGTATGGGATGGAATCACTGTGCGTCGACCGTGATTTCCGTTTCGGTCATCAGAAGTTGTTCCAGGTCTACTCCAGCGACACGCCAACCTACGACGAGAAGTACTTTCTGCGCTGTTTCCGCATGCCAAGGCAGGTGTTCCTGGATATGATACAGGGTGCGGCAAAAATAATGCGAAAATTTGATCTATTTCTTTCAAATCCCATTTTCAACTAATTCAAGCCATAATATCAACATTTTCGAGAGCAGTTATCTTTATAAAATCCTTTTGAACAAATGTATTTAATGTGTCCTCCATTTTAATTAATAACATCATCGAGCCGACGCCGGAAGCCAAAGCACTCCTTTCAGACGTAGTCCTCCGACATTGACTGCCAAGTGCGTGTTATGGTTGACTTCAGGGTTTTCACACTAGGGTGTGATGTTTTACAGGCTCGTGCTTCAACATATGCCCAAATCGAATAATCCAACGGATTAAGATCTGGACTGCTAGGGGGCCATAAATCCTTCGGCCAAAACTTCATGTTATCGTTTACCATTGTTGGGTTCGATTGGACGTGTGACACGGCGCTCCATCCTGCTGTAGGACAACGTTTTGGTTCTCGGAGAAACTGGCCTTTACCCAGGGAAGCACTTGGTCCTTCAAAATACCGATAAACACTTCGGTATTGATTTTAACTCCAGCATCCATGAAAACAGGTGGCATTTTCAAACCGTTGGACGCCACCAAACATCATGACACCAGCCGGATGATTGGTTTGAAATTAGAATTTCTCCTTTTCCAGAACGTTCTCCATTTTTTGCGGTGAAATGAACCGGTCCGTGCGGCTGTTGGTCACAGTATAGATGCTGAAAAGCTTTTCGTCGGAGAACAGGATTATCATTTTTACCTTTTTCAACAAGGAAAGCAATCTCTTGGAACGAGTTGGTAGTTCCTTGACCCGGTCCGTAATCAAGTAGCGTTTCACTCTGGCTCTGGAGGATGTATGCAGGTCTTCTTTGATGATTCTCCGTATGGATTCCTCCAAAATATTGGCTTCCTTTGCAAGTTTTGTTATGGAACGCACCAGGTTGCGAGCAATTTTTGCACGAACCAATTTGATCACGTTCCGCATTCGTGCAAAGCGCGGACGTCCGCTTCCCGGCTCCCGCTGCTTAGGACCATCCTGCGGTAAACTGTTGCCAAATGGCACCCTACTCCCTTGGCAATCTCTTTTGGCTTCTTCTGGGCGTGCAACAAACTAGTGATCACTTCTTTCGCGAACAGTTTGACGAATTTGCAATAAAACAAATAGAATGTTTGGATGCAGCACTTGAAAGTAAACATAAACAAATACAAATTCGACAGAAATCAGTCACGAGCTACACGAATTAACCCAATACTGAAGCTTGCACATTTTTGCATTATTTTCTGCCGCACCCTGTACGATATGCTTCCCGTTGACATTGAAACCACAATCTTTTGCAAGAAATTCATGTTTGTTTTAGAAAAAAGAATACGTTGCGCAAAACAAAACTACCCATGAAATCTTGTCCTGTTCACACGGGAAATAATGTGCTCCTCTAAACGAAAAAAAAAAGGTAATGATTCCATGAATATGTTGTGTTTTCGTGCTATGAATGTACACCATGAACCATATTCATGATGTCATGAACTGTTTTCCCGCCACAATGAAATCATGAATAAACCGGTTCTGAACCATAAGCTGAATTCCTGATAATGAAAACTTTGTTCATGATTCCGGCAAATCTACTTTATCTACTCTGAATGTATACAAAAAAAAAATGAATCCACCGTTAGGATACGAACCTAGTGTTGATGTGGGGAGCTACAGTTGTACTTGGTGGTTATACATACACAGTTCGAAAAAGTAGTGTGAAATTCTGTTCAATATCATGCACATAAATGGATTGTCACTAAACATCTTCATTTAAATTATAAATCGTGTAAAGTTCTGGGACATTCCATACATTATCGATAATGTTGTATGCAAATGCTCGTATTTTTTAGAACTATTTCATGAAAGTTGGTGGAATGCAATAAAACTTCACATTCTTTGATATTTACATCACAATGAAGATTCAGATTTTTTTTCTGTGTACTACACTATAGTTATTCTTGAAAAGACTCTTGACTAATAACGCTCATTACACAACTTTAGATTAGAGGCAAAACAAGACTTCCTCAGTTCATGACTTGCATCTGCCATTTCAATAATGAAACCATGATTAAGAGTCATGAATTCACAAAATAAGATGAGAGTTCGTTTCATGACTTTTTATTCATGAAAACTGAAACGGATTTGTTTCCGTGCATGTTTTATAAATGTATGTAACAATGATATGGTATTAATCACTTCCAGCTGTGTAAAATAGTACTTTTAGCACAATCGTTAGTCTGATTGATATATAGAATACTAGAGATCCAACCCGATCCGTATAAGGCAGGGATGCCAGATATTTTTTTTCAAATGTCTGATATAAAAATTTGAAATGTCTGGGAATGTCTTTAAAAGTCTGTTAATTTTTTTTTTTACAAAATAAGACTTCTTTCAACGAAAAGACGTAATCAGAAAGCAAGTAATGTCATTATCGATGTGATTATGTAAACATGTCTGCATGTATTTCTTGGATTGTGTGCAACCTTACACTGTAGTTTCATATTTTTGAAGTGACACTGAAGCTCTTTCCAGTTTTGTATTTCAAAATTACAATTTTCATTTGATAAACTCAACAGACTTATATTTTTATTCAACAATAAGCATTGATGGTGTGTACCATATTTTAATATGGTGTAAACATAACTCATGATCATCAATATCATTATGGTCATATAAATGATGAATGATTTTGGTATAGACTGCTTCTTCGGTTAGTCAGTAATTATCTCTCAAATTTCAGCGAAACTCTCTCCTGATCTTCTGCAAGGCTCTTGCTTTATTCTGGGAAGTTTGCTTCTGAACTGCAGGCAAAATTCGTCATGAACTTCTTGGAACTATTTTCTTCGAAATTCACATTTAAGAACCCAACCTTACCTTCCAGAAACATTTGGTAATTGTTTCCCTGAACAAAGTTACTTTCTTAACTTCTGATAAGTCCTATCCTGGACTACGAGGAAAGTTTCTGCAAAACTTTGAGAAAGTACTCTCCAGAATTTCTTGGAAAATCTCTTAAGTTTTTAGAAGTTCTGAGAAGTTCTTTTCTTCTTCTGAGAAGTGCCAAAATAGTCTCTTCTGAACTTCAGGGGAGTATTCGCTTGAACTTCAGGGGAGCATTCACCTGAATTCGGGGAAGTGTGTTCCTGAATACTGAGAAATTCCTGCTTGAACTACCAGAAAGATCCCCGTATACTTCTAGAAAGTTTCTTCCTGATTTCATCAAAAGAATCTACCATAACTTCTGGGATCTCGTAAACTTCGAGAAGTTCTAATTCTGAGATGCTGAAATGTTCGATTCGTAACTTTAGAGAAGCTCTCCAGCACTTCTGGGTAGTTCCAACTAAACATTTGGTCTCTTCTCAACTTCTGAGAAGTCCTCTTGAACTTCTCTCTAATGTTATTTTTGAAAAATTCCTTCTTGACCCCACAGGTAGTGCCCTCTCTGGTAGGTTTCTTCCTGAAACTCGGGAAAGTTTTTTCCTGAGCTTATTCTTTCCACACTTCTGATTGATCCCATCCGGAACCGCGAGGAAAATGTTATTCCAAAATTTTTAGGAAAATACCCTTAAATTTGTTCTTGAAGTTTCTTCCCGGACTTCTAAGAAGTCCTCTTCAGAACTTTTGGGAAGTTTTCTGCAGAACTTTGGGGAAGTTTGTTCCGGAAATATTGGAAAATTCGTGTTCAAATTAGGGAACGTCCATTAATTACGTCACGCAAAAAAAAAACTTTTTTTACCCCCCTGTCACTTTTTTGTATGGACCTTCACATTTTTTTGTATGGATCGTCACGTTTTCCCAAACCCCCCTTTCCCCCTTACTGCGTGACATAATTAATGGACCTTCCCTTAGAAGGAAGAACCCCCAATGCTCCTGGGAAGTTTCATTTGTTTAAGAATTTTGAGAAATCCTTATTCTGAAATGCAGAATGTTCTCGTCTGAGCTTTGGAAAAGCTGCCAAGCACTTCTAGGAAGTTCCAACTAACCTTTCGACAAGTTTCTTCTGGAACTTCTGGGAAGTAATTTCCTGAACTCGAGAGAAGTTCTTTCCTCAACTTCTATGATGCATCGTCCTGAGGATTTTTTTTTCCTGATTTTTTGATAAATTATAGGTAGTGCACTCCCGTCTGAAATTTGGGGAAATTTTTTTCTGAACTTCTGGGAAGAACTCCAAAACCTCTGAAAAATTCCAAACTTCAGAGAAGTCCTCTTCCCTACACTTCTTCCTGAAGCTCTGATAAGTCCTCTCCTGATTCTTGGGGAAGTTCTGTCTTGAAATTCTGGTAAGTATGCTCTTGAACTTCGGTAATGAATTTTTGAAGGTTCTTCTAGCACGAACTGCTTGCTCCCAATACTTCTGAGAAGTTTCTACCTGACCATAGGAGACGTTTTTTTTCGAGGAAGTCTCTAAATTTCTCAAATATGATTTGTATTGTTGTGAGTCTTGATTTGTGACTTAATATTACCATGCTATTACCAACGCTTTGACAGTAATTTTTCGCATGAGTTTGAACGCGCGTGGGATTAAACACTACATAAGTAGGGACTCCATGTTACCCACGGAAAGGCCCTATACGATACTTATCTCCAGGCCCATTGTGTCTCCAAGTGGCCCACCGCTTTCGTTTCTTCAAGGATTTCTACTTTAAATGATACTTACGATATTATAAAATATTTCAACTATGCTTCTTACCGTATTTACTATACTGTTCAGATCCTCGTACGTTTTAAATCCAAACTTCAGAGAATACCTCTATTTGAAATTTTAAAAAATATTTCAAATGTCTCTAAAAGTCTGCAACATAAATATAACATCTGCTAAATGTCTACATCGTTAAAAAAGTCTGCAAATTTTCAGACATGTCTGTGAATATGGTACAAGGCATGTTTGCATTTATAATACAATAATAAAACAAACAATTATTAATCATTGTAAAAAGATGTTTTGTTGATGTTGATTTCAAAGAATGAATATCGTATAATCAACCGAACGATGACCTCTCACATCTCCCAAGATGACTATAGGTTTCACGTGTGAAATGTTATGTAACCACATGCTGAAAATAATTGTCCCACTTAAGTTTCCTCAAAAAAAACTGTGAACTTCATAGATATTGCATGAAAACCGCTCCGGTTGATTTCTAATGTACATTTTAATGAAACACTTTCAACTGTTTTCTCGTATCAAACTTCTAGGGATCGGAAAATTTTCCCTTCTCGTACTGCTAACCGTTGCAGCACTTCAAAGTAGCTGGGAACAAATTGCTCCCCCATTCAAATCCTTTCGGTTTTTGGTTGATGGAATTAAACATGAGCTTTTGATGCGCTGCATCCTAACCTATTTAACTTTACACGCGATTTGCATAAAATGTGCAAATTCGCTTCGTTCCGAAATTAGATTATCGCATCTTTCCTTCGCTTACACATTCAAATCTGCCTCATCGGTGTCTGTGACTTACTCGTTCTGCAGTAAAATCTAGAAAGCAACTTCGAAAAAAAATGCATCCTAGTCAGGAACTATTCGTTCAACAAATTTAATTAGTTCCTCACTTACCAGACGAGTCGAGCACAACCGGAGCTCAGTCACCGTTTGAATGAGGAATTGCTGCTCCTTGCTAGCGCGCACCCACACACACAACTGCCTGTCACGTGGTAATGGTGGCTTAGATCTTAATCTAACCGTTTTTCCCCGGGACTGTATTCTTGCACAATCTCCATTACGAGCTAAGTGACGCTTATGGTTTTAGTGCCGTCTATGCATTGCTCCCTGCCCTGCAACTGTTGTGTGCGGCTGCCGGGGTGACATTAACCGCATCCGTTAGTAAGAACGCTATTATAAAAACGGGTTTAGCTCATGCAATTTAAACAATGTCAGCGCCGCAATTCAGGTGGCCGCCGTCGTTTGCTGGTGGTTATTTTTCACTTTCTTCTTTCTTGCGAATAAAGAAGGAAAAAAAAACGGCACGGGACTTGTCAGGAAGTTTCCGCAGCCAGCTCACAGGTATGAATAGATAATCCGGTCAGCTTGTTGAAAGTTTCCTTTCGGGTACTAGCTGCAAAAAGTGACACACTGTACTTGATGGGAAATGGTTGCGATAACTGTCAGCAAACTTTTCCACCCTGTTTGCGAAGAAGAAAACTTTGACGAGAAATTGAATCTCTTCTAGCAGTGGAATAAATCTATTCATGGAATTGTACCAGCAGTAGCTGCAGATTACCATGTTATTTGAAATTGAATGTTTTAAACTTAAACGAAACAGCTGTGCTTCCGGCATTGGAGTCCGGTTTTTAGGAGTTTCGTTCGACGCTTAATCCCACTTTGCAATTCTATCTGTCCATTCGAAAACTTGAAAGTATGTTTTCTTCGGTTTGTAACGGCAGAAGGATAACCTGTGTTAGACTGGATTATGAGTTGTGCTGCAATTGCAGTTGCACTTGAATATGAATGCTTCTGTTTAGTTTTTGTAGTGCTTAGGACTAAGCACGAATTATTCAGTTTGTCGTTATCTTATTATGAAACCGGTGACGAATTTAGTCAGCTACATAGAGTATCTGTTCTCATATTAATCAAATTTCTCGTATATTCGTCATGTGCTGATTCAGGAGATTAGAGCGCAAATATGTTGGTTTTTTTCGTAATTCACGAGATCATTTTTTACGTTTGATAATAAATAGGGTAGAATACTACTTTGACACAATCCCTTCTTTTGTGGTACATCGAAAAGAATCATCATAAATGGTTTATGTCCCTTGACTCAGCGGAATATGCAGCGATCGATTATATGTTTTATTATAAAAAAATTGAACTATAAAAAATATGTCTCTTCTATTGGGTCTATGGTTTTCTGGCTAAATCATTGTTATTTCATCTATTTGAATAGTAAGTTTATAACATGTGACTGTTTTATGTGTATCTAGGCTGAATAAAATGGTTTATCGGTTCAATATAGCCAAATTTAGATCTCTCTAAGTTCGTGGAGTTTAACTCTTCAGCTTAACCAGAGTGAAAAGTTAAGAAAAAAATAAAATTAATTAGAAGCGAACAATTATAAGCCACATGATTTTGTTGATTCCGGGAAGACCGTAGAGTAGGTGAAGACTCTACGGGGCTGAGCTGCAAGCAAACCGGCGTGTCCACGGGTCACGGATGGTGGGATTCCATCAGATATAATGGACAGCTACTGAATACACAAATAAGTAGCCCCGGAAGAGCTGCGGGGACTGTTTAGGGTGTGGGAGGACTGAGCAGTTGCTGGACTCTGTTGAGTTTCTTCCAAAAACCCACAAATATCCGAAAGCAGCCCTGACAAAAGCGATCCATCCCGCTTTTTAAAAATAAGGGTGAAAGTCCAAGCCTTCACCCATTTGAGCGTCTGTTCTCCATGTTAGGAACGGCTCAAAACAGCGTCTGTTCTCCATGTTAGGAGCGGCTGAGTTACCGTCTTGTTAGTGTGCCTTGGACTCTAAATACAAAAGCCGAAAGTCCTGGTGGTGCTTGGGACTGTTAAACAGCAGCATCACGATGGTCCTCCTGCGAGATAGTGGGGTTAGTTGTGGGCCTTGCGAGCCGACACCATTAAAAAAAAATTACAACGAGTAATATACAAGGAAGAAATTCGAACCGGAACAATCGGCATGAACTTAGGCTACGATTTTGTTGAATATCGTGGAATTATTGACCTATTTGGTACATAGGCCGAAAGAAGGAGCTAGGCTTACGTTACATCCATTTACCATACATCAGTGAGTTCACATTTGATGATGCTGCATAATAGAGGATTAATTGCTAAATTAACTGTTTAATAAAAACAATTTGCCAAATTATTGCTGTTAAGTAACTGGTTGAAGGTTTAAAAAGCGCCTAGTCGAGTTATTAGTACACGACACTGAAGAAGTCTGCACATTGTAGATGAAATACGCCTATCTGTCAAGATAAGCAGTAAAGGTAGTTGGAATTAGATGGAAAATACTAATTTTTCATCTCATTTTTTGTTACACAAATGTTTAAAGAGAAATTGCGAGGGGATGCACTGGGTTAGAGCGGATTGAATGAAAACCAACAACAGTAAATGCTTTAGTTGCAAGATGAAGTGAACAAGTTTAAGAACTTAACCTTAAAAACTCAAGCTACTATCAGCTGGAGCAATGTTCTTCCTGCAATATGGAGTATTTTGCTTATGATATCGAAATATTTATTGACAATTGCAGAAACGTCCGAAGTCATGAAGTAACCCCACAATCCCACACGGCCAATAATCCACGAATATTCATTGCCAAAAACCCATGTCAAATCCCACATGATATTCATTTATTTACACATAAACCGAACCTTCAGACAAACACAAATGAAGTTTAAGTATCTTTATAACTCTCGATCTCCCTAAATTTCTGTAGCTGTGCCTGCAAGCTATCCTATGATGTCACCAAACAACAGTTAACCACCTTGATCTGTGCTTCCAGAGTGCCTTCCCCGCAGGGATGCCAGATATTATTTTCAAATGTCTGTGATAAAAATTTGAAAAGTCTGGGAATATCTATAAAAGTCTGTAAATTTTGTTTTTTACAAAATCAGACATCTTTCAACTAAAATACGTAATTAGAGAGCGAGTTATGTCATTTTTGCTATATTTGTGATTATTTTAACATTTCTGCAGCTGTTTCTTGGATTGTATGCAACCTTACACTATTATTTTGAATTTTCAAAGTGACACTGAAGTTTGAAGCATGCGCATAGATGACACAATGCATTTCTTTTTGGTTCAACAATAACCATTTAATTACAATGAATAACAGAGAATAACAGAGTTTTCCGTGACATAGATTATAAAGTTGAATTTAAAAGTTTTATTTTTATTTCAATAGTAAAAAAAACACTACAATGACATTAAAAAGGATTTTTTTGTAGATTAAGTCGAGGTGCTTTCATTTTCGATTTATACATTTGTGTTTCATTTGTATGGAACTCCCCTCCTCTTTCAGGGAAGGGAGGGGTTTCTTACTATCCTAAAAACTTTCCCCGGCCCCAAAAACTCCTCCTTATACAATTTCACGCTGATTGGCTCAGTAGTTTTCGAGTCTATAAGGTTCAGACAGACAGACAGACTAATAGACAGAAATTCATTTATATATTAATAGATTCTATGAACTTTGGAAGCATTCTCGAAAACTTGGATATATTGATACACTTCTTGATTTTTTTTAACCTTTCAGCTAAATTTCAGGGAAACTTTCTTACTGATCAAATCTTCCAGACGAGCTGAGATGGAAAGTAAGGAATTGTAATTCATGCTTGAGTTTGTATCCTCATAGTATGATGCCAGCCGTTTGCATCATACTGATGGTGTGTACCATATTTGAATATGGTGTCATGAATGATGAAAATCATTATGGTCATATGAATGATTTTTGTATAGACTTTTTGGAAAATCTTCTTAAAGTTGTTAGGAGTTTCATCCTAAACTTCTGAGAAGTTATTTTCTGAACATCCGAGATGTTCTCTTCTGAACTTCGAGGGACTATTCTCCTAAACTTCGGGGAAGTTTGTTCCTGAATTTCTGATAAATTCCTGCTTGAACTACGAGAAAGTTCCCCCTATACTTCTGGAAAGTTTCTTCCTGATTTTACATAAAGCATCTACCTGAACTTCTGGGCTTTCCTGAGCTTCGAGAAGTTCTCATTCTGAAATGCTGGAATGTTCGATTCAGAACTTCATGGAAGCTCGCCAGCACTTCTGGGCAGTTCCAACTAAGCCTTTGGTCTCTTCGGAACTTCTGAGAAGTCTTCTTGTGGACATCTGAGGAGTTCTTT